>CM021711.1:1454322-1465178 GCA_011074415.1 Stictonetta naevosa
AATTCGAAGCCGCCGCCGGCTCGCTCCTCTCGCCGCGGGCAAGGCGCGGGACTACAGCTCCCGGCGTGCCCCGCGCGCGGCGCCACGAGCCGGCGCAGCCTCTCGGCGCCGCGGGGTGCGCTGGGGGTTGTAGTCCCGCTGGATGCTGCGGTGGGGTTGCAGGATTCGTGGGGTCCCAGAGGGCGCGGGGGTGGATGCCCGTGGGGTGCCACGGCCCCCCCGTTCTCCAGCAGGTGCAATGGGAAAATGCCCCGAAAAGGCTCATTTCAGCCTGCTTGCCCCGTTTTCTCCTAGCAAGCCTCCACCATGCCCTGTGACGCCTGCCGTGCCCACCCGGTCCTCCAGCACCGCTGCCTCCTGCAGCCATCCCTTTTGCAGGGGCACGAGCACCGCATCCCCTCTCCCCTCTTCATTATGCTCGATTGCCTGGTCATTGTTGTTTCAGCATGGCAAAGCCCCCCACATCATCCCCTATCTCCCAGGGCCATCTCACGTCTCCTTCCTAGACATTGTCACCCATTTCATGCCCACAGGTCCACGGGCACGAGGTGAGCACTATTATCCCACCCCGCAATGCACCACTCTGCACTGTGCCCATACGCTGCCAACGACCGCCCGAAGCAGCCCGGCCAGCCCCAGGTGTCACTGCCTTCCCACTCGCCCCTCCCAGCCCTGCCGTGCACATTTTGGGGAGTTTTGGCTTTCTCTCAGGGTCGTCCCAGCCCCTGAAGCCCTGGGCAGCTCCCCCAGCCTCCAGGTATTCAAGTGAACAGGATCAAAGCCGACGTCGTGCATCTCCTCTTCTGCCACGCGCAGAGATGCTCCAGGCACCGCTCCCCACCCAGCCAACGCTGGAGGTTGAGAAATTAAAATAATAGCTAGATATGCTTTCAGGAGAGTGATTCCTCCGTGTAATTATAATACGTATTATCCTCCCTATGAAAATACATTATATTGAATAAATTCCCTCTTTGAGCAGGGCTATTCATACTATTCATTTGTTTCAGTTCAAACATTTTTAGCTCATAGATCTGGCAGGTTCTTGTACAGCTTTGGAAGTTCTCCGCAGCTTATTTATCTGCTTTCTGTTTTGCAATACAGGCTAGCGATAAGAATAAAGCCATTATAGATTTGTGAACAGCACTTGGATTTTTCAAAGATAATTTAATCAAAGCTATTAGCAAGTCAGAAAGAAAGATTGCTTTTTATTCAGCATAAAAAGGAGCCCTCATTCTTCTCAGGAAATGTTGTAACCACCTGAAGTCACTCACGGGGACTTGAAAGGGTGGCAGCGGTTTTGCGGGGAGGAGATCCATCTGGGAACAGCTGACTTCAAAAGGTGGGAGTTTCACCACTGCCTTCAAGAAGACACCATTAGGCAGCTCTGGCCTCCCCGTTTACATCATTTTCTTTTCTTCTTCCTTTTTTTTTTTTTAGGATTTTACCAGGGGAGGAACACTTTTGTGACTCGGGCAACCCGTGAATACCGGAACATAAATTTCCCCCAGCAGTGTTGGGAACACAAGGCGAGCCTTAATCTGCTCATGAATGAGGGCTGCAAAGCGAGCCCGGCCCCGCTCCGACATCCGAAGCGATTGAATTGCAAAAAGGAAGCAGGCAGCCATCTCTGCCGAAGGAGAGGGATTTTGTAAAAGTCCTTCTGCTTTAGCACAAATAAATAATGCAGTGGCCGGCCCCTGGCGGGAGCAGGGCAGTAATTCCCCCCAGCACCTGGGAGCGCAGCCCAGAGCCCTAAATTCCGACTGCTCGCCTCTGATCTCCGTCACACTCGTAAAACGGGGATGTGCAGGGCTCTAACGGCGAGCCAGCCCCGGCCCCGTGATCTTTGAGATGACAGTGTCCCTTTAATTTAATATCATTATTTTTGACTGGAGCTAGCAATCCAAAGTGCTGAGCATTTTCATCTCTCATTGTGACAAATACATGCTGTAATTCTTTGACCAAAATGTCAGTCTGCTCGGAAAATGACTGGCCCTCAGAATGAGAAAGATTTCCAGGGGATTAAAACTGGGCCATTACTCTCCGGTTTAAATGCATTCAAGGCTCTGAAAGCCTATCTGCTTTGGTTCCTTTTGTACGAAAAGTTATTGACTTATCAAGGTTAAAATACATTCAGTATGGTCCAATAAAACAGGGATATCTCAGCATTCATGCTGTCATTTGCAGGTCCGTTTTCATGGCAACAGGGCTCTTTTCTGCACATTAAACGGTTCAGTTGTGCAAAGTTCAGACATTACATAAACAGAGAGGTAACAACAAAAAAAAATCAATGAGCTCATAGGCATGGAAAAAGGAGATAGCATTGATTGGGCCCGCCGTCGATATTTGGGATCGCTGGTTCCTGCCCTGCTCCGAGTACTCCCGGACACAAAGGAGAGGCTGAAGGACACCAGGGACAGGCTGGGCCTCTGCGCCTCCCTCCCATTAATTAACGCCCCTCATTAATTAACGCCCTGACCGGTTGCCCAGCCACGGTGGGAAGGACTCCAGGCTGCTGGGGCAATGGTTTATTGTGCTGTTAACGAAGCCACCTCCACTCTGTACACCTTGGGGGACCTCTGGTCCCTGTTTTGTAGGAGTAGGGGACAGGTTGGGGTCTCTGGGGTGCATGAGCCCACCAGGGCCATCAGAAAAGCACCAGAGAGGCAGCAGCGGCCGAGTGTCTTCTCATTGTCCCTGTCACCACGGTGGTGGCCCCAGCAGTGCCAGAAGGCCTTGGGGTGCAAGGGGTGGGGGGGGGGACAACACTTGGTGAGTGACTTTGATGCTGATGGGAGACGTCAAGCTTTTGGCTCCCCAGTCCAGGGGGCGAGAGAGATCCCGGCGTTAAAGAGCTCGTTAGAGGAGAGACACCAACATCTGCTGGGAGAGCAAACGGGGAGCTGCGAGCCGGAGCGAGATGGCCACAGGCAGCCAGGCGTGAAGGAGGAGGAGGAGGAGGAAGGGGGGGAAGGAGCCGGCCAGGAGCTGGGGGTCTCCAAGCTGCAGCACGGAGGCTGTGCCACCCCTTGCCCCCCCACGCAGCCGTGGGCTCCCTGCCGAGCACCTCCTGCATCCCCAATGTCCCCAGCATGGCCCAGAGCAGAATCTCACCCACTGGGGAGCCCGTGGGGAGAAACTGCTCCTGTCCTGCCCTTTGCTGGGCTCCCCGGAGCCCCAAGCCACCCTTAGCACCAGGGCCCAACCTGGTGAGGAGGACTCCAAGGGCACGGAGGGGACAGGACACAGAAGACCCAAACTGGGCAAGGAGACCACGAGCTCTGCCACACGCAGACACCTCTGGGCCAGGCTCTGGGGTGTCCCGAGGCATCTCCCCCACAATCCTGCTGCAGTAGGATGGAGCTGGGACGCTGGGATAGGACCTCAAGCAATCCGGGGGTCAAAAAGGCAGAAGCTTGTGTGCTTTGTGTGATTTTTTTTTTTCCCATTTCCCTGGTTTATTTATAGATTCCACGAGTTATTCAGCTGAAACAAATCTGTTTCAGCCAGGTCCTGGGGCAGCCGGCAGCCTGCGTTATCTCTCAGGCAGCCACGCAGCAGCAAGCACATTTTCCATGGGGGCATCAGCAGACCTGGCACAAACAAAATAACCCCGGTCTCTGCAGGAAGGGCACCCTGTCAGTGTGGGGACCTGCTCAGGACCATACTTTGCACCCACTGCATCCAAACCCCTGCTCCAGCCCTGAGAGGGGTCAGCGATCGCAGCCACCTCAGGGTGCATACCCCTGGATGTGGCTGCCACCCACCTGACGGGCCCCAGGGCACCTTAAATTCCACCAAAGACCCCCAGAACTGCAGCCCATAAATCCTGGCACTCCTGCTTTCACAGGGGATTCACCCCCAAAATTCATGCTGCCAAAGCTTTTGGATTTGCAAGGAATTTCCTGGAAATACGGGGTGAGGGGGGCTTGGTGCCACGCTTCGCTCTTGCCCCCATCCCTCTCGGGCAGCGCTCTGCACCTCGCTCCCGCACAGATCTTTTATTTCCCTTCCGTTGATCCAAAACCATTTTGTCTCTCCCCCAAACGACTTGATTACCCTGCTTAATTAATAGTTCGCCGAGCAGTGCCAGCGAGCGCTGGCAGCCTGGGTGGAAGGGTGGTCTCTGCATGGGGAGGCAGCCCACGGGGGCATATGTTTATGAGGAGCAGGGCTGGAAGCCAGGGATCCAGAAGCAGAAGCTGAGTGAGTTAGAGGTTCCCTGGGGGTTTTCACCTTTCACTTCTTTGCTGCTTTCCCCTCCGAATCTGCTGACATTTGGAAAAGGGGAAGAGTTGCAATTTGCTTGGTTCAGCAGGCTCTCCCCTTCCCCTGCGCCTCTTCGAAGACCCCACACAGCTCCTGAGGTAATTCCCCGCTCCTGGGGGGCAGCAGGCATGGGGCTGGGGGCAGAGGGAACCCCAGAGGGGCTGTGGGGGCTCCCAGCACCGTGCAGGGACGTGGGCAGGAGCCCAGGCTGCCTCCAACCATGTGTCTGTCTCCGTGGGGTCACAGTGCCGGTGGTGCCGGTGCAGCCCCGCTTCCCTTCCAGCCTGGGAAGCACCTGATTCAATTCTCTTGACAGTCAAGAATTTAAAATGATTTATTAAAAATGTATAAAGCCCGGTTGTTGGTGTCTCTCCTCTGATAAGAGCATTGTCTCCTGTGCCGCTCCCATGTCAGATACGCTCAGCTTTGGTTTATGTTCCCCTCACTCAAACCGCTCCTGAGGTGACATCCGCGCTGGATAAGAAGGATCCCGCCACTGTGCATATTAATTTTCAGCAGACTGCCTCGGGCAAACAAATTCAGGCTTCAAGAGTCATTACAGCTGATCCACGGCCTCTGGAAAGGTGGCGTTGGGAGCTGCCGCCACCGCAGCCGGCGAGCACACAGGATCTGTCCCCCCTGCCCGTGCCATGCCCGTGCCACCAGGCCCATCCCGGCACCAGGATGAAGGGATCGGAGCCCCCCGGCCCCCAACCCCACCTCACCCCAGCCAGGACGTGGGTTCCCCTTCCCGAGGACTCGGGCGCGATGAGAGCAGCGGGAAGATTGATGAAGATGTGTACAGGATATGAGCGGCTCTGTCCCCGTGTGATATATCCCAGCCCTCGGCCATAAATCCGGTTGCGGGGGCTCAGCGCCGAGTGGAGGACAGGCGGAGGCACCGGCCTCCCCGGCACGGCAGAGGTCGGGGTGAGGCACAGTTCGGAGCCGGCTTTGATTCACGGCCACCCGGTTCTGCAGCGATGTTTTCCGGGGGGGGGGATCCAGGTCCAGGGAGGATTTATGGGGGTGAATTTTTGCTTTCTCTGACAGCCCAGGACAGTGGCAGGGGGTGGACGTGTCCCTCCCCAGGTCCCCCAGCCACACCTGGGCTGTGTTTGCTTGTCCTGCCCCGTGTGGGGCTGCGGTGGAAGGTGCTGGGGGCCCACAGGGATGCACGTGTGGGGCTGGGGGGGCTCAGCACCCATCGCACCCCATGGCATTGGGTGCCCTGATGGGCTGAGATTGGCAGCTTGGGCTCAGCATTGCCCAGGAGCTGGGGTACGGAGGGGGCCGGGGGCCGGGGGCCGCTGGCGTCGCACACCGCTGAGTTTTACAAGCATTTATGGGTGTCCTCCCGCCGCGGGGCTTTGATCCGGGTGGCAAAAGAGCAAATGCAGCCACCCTTTGTACGGCAGGAGCGGGGAGGCTTTGAAGTCTCCCAAAATCAAACGGGAGGCACAAAGGCAGCGCCTGTTTATTCCCCTGCCATTGAGGCGGGAAGGAGGGCGCCTTTCTCTCCCTTTTTATGTGCTTGTCCCCAATTAGGAGCTGCCTCCGGCTCGCACAATAATGCCTACAAACTTCCCCCAGGGCAGCCCCGGCTCCACCAGGTGGGATGTAGGGATGGGGACAGGGATGGGGATGGGGATGGGATGGGATGGGGACAAGAATGGGGACAGGGGTGGGATGGGATGGGGTGGGATGGGATGGGGATGGGGACAAGGATGGGATAGGGATGGGGATGGGGACAGGGACAGGGATGGGGACAGCAAGGGAGGTGGGGTGGTGATGGGGAACAACTCAGGGTCCATTCACAGCCCCCACACTGGGCCCCCACCACCCGGTCAGAGCCTTCCCCTGGGGACCTCACGCAGCTCCAGGTGACAGCCAGCAGGCCCCCTCTCCGCCGGGCGATTAGGTGGGTTATAGCAATTAGCTCCGTCCCTAATTCTCACCCCATTTTATCTTTTACCTTTCAAAGGCAGGAGAAAAGAGAAGCTTTTTCACACCCACCCACCCCCCTTTTCCTTTTCGGTGGCCTCTTTCAGACCTCTGAAGAGAAGAGGAGCCCAGTGTGTGCGTGTGAGCGTGTGTTTTTGTGAGAAAAATACGCATTGATCATTTCTGGGAATCAGACTGTGTTTTTTACTCTGAAGCATCCATTATACGCAGCTGCTTAATTGACGAGTGCTGCCTAGTCACCTCGGATGCCGGAGTAAAACAGCCTAAAAGCTCCAGCTCAGAGGAAGTCCGTGCTTTATAAATTGATTCAGTAGGAGAGAGAGCGAGCGAGCGAAAAAAAGCATTAATTACAGATGCTTCTGTGGGCACTGTTTTATGGCAGAGAGACCAGGATGTGGGCAATTCTCCTAAATGTGCTGATTAGACAGCACTTCATGTCTCGGAGCACATTAAATGGGCTCTGTAAAGCTATTAAAGATGCAACACCATAAAGAATTGAAGAGAGGGAGAGGGAGCAGCAGAGCCCCGGGCTCCAGCCCCGCTCCTGCAGGTGAAGCTCGGCATCAACAAGTCGGTGGCAGGGGTCCCACGAGGACGCTGTCAGGGCGCAGGGTGCCAGGGGCTCTTTTTGCCCAGGTTTTGGGCAGCGTTTGCCCAGGTTTGGGAGCTGCCAGCCCTGGGGACGGGAGCTGTGCGGGGACGGTGTGCGGGATCCCAGCCACAGCCCGTCCCAGCGCCCTCTCTGAGCGTCCCCATCCCCACAGGGGATCCTATCCCCACTCGTCCCTATGCCAGAAGCTGAATTTGAGCCTCGTTGCACCATCCCAGCCCCCTGTGGTCCCTCCTGGGGAGAGCTGGTGGCACGGGAGCACCGTGGCAGTGCTGGCTACTGGCACCTGCAGGGGCATTCTCAGAGCATCCCCGGGGCACCCCTTGAAGACAAATTCCTTCCCCCTCTGCCTGGTGCTCCCATGGCTGGAGCCTTGTGCTCCCAGAGGAAAGCACCCCCTGAGCCCACATTGGGTGAAATCGTGGTGTTTTGAGCATTTCCAGCTTCACCCATGGGCCCTGGCCAAGGAAAAGGGAAGAGCCAACCAGCCCGCTGCTTCTGGGAGCTGCACGTGGCAGGACAGCAGCACTGTGCCCGCCCTACCAAGTGTCCCTTTGGTCCCCGTTCTGTCCCTGTCCCCTCGCCAGCAGTGCCACGGGGCTAACATCACACATGAGGGCACCGTGCGTGGGAACCCCCTCGTCTGCGGTCTCGGGGCTGGCGGGGCGTGCGATGTTAACAGGGCCCTGCTGTACCATCGCGCCAGCAAATCAATTTGTCAGGACGCAGCTCACCAATTAGCATTCGCTGGTATTATTATTCATTTGCGCACTGCAGATTCCTGGGAATTAATCAGGGGCTCGACGGGAAGGAGAGACGGGTGCCGATGATGTCCGGAGGCATGCCGGAGGCACCCAGGGACTTGGGGAAGCCCTGGGTAATACCAACCAGCACCCACCGCCCGCCTTGCACCCAAACCGGGGGGCAAGGGTGACCCCAGCCCGGTGCAGAGCCAGCAGCACCGAGGGAGGCGGGTGCCGGTGCCAGCGCCGGGGGCTTTCGGCAGCAGATGGGAGCGTGAGCTGAGCCACGCACGTGTGAGCAAACAGGACAGGAATTCACAATCGAGGCTATTAAATAAGGAAGCGCTGAGCCGTGCTGGCTCGCCACGGCGGGGTGGGAGCGGCCCTGCGGGGGCACCGTGACCACAATGCGGGGCACAGCCCCACTGCGAGCTTTGGCACCGGCACCTAGCCCCTCTGCGACCCCAAGGGACCCCCCCAGCTCCTGCCCCAGCCGGGGGTCCCGGGGGTGCCGGCCCTGGCTGCACGCGGTGGGAGCGGTGCGAGCGGTGCACGCGGCGTGCACGGCGCGCGTTGTGCAAGCGGTGAGCGCGGTGCGCGCGGTGCGAGCCGCGCGGCTCTGACGGATAATCAATTTCCCTGAGTCAGGGAGAGACGCACTGTCCAAACGCATCAGGCTTTAAATGCCAACTTTCCTAATGCGATTTTACAATTTCCTATAATTGAGTCGCAGCGAAACTTCCCCCCTTCCCCGGTAATTAGGTGGAACGAATTCAGCGCTCCCCAGCCTGCCCAACCTCTGGTCTGAAGGCAGGGCCGTGCTGATTGTGTCCGCCCCAGGGCCATGCCACGCTGTCCCCAGCCATGAAAACCCACCCAGGATGTGCCGTGGCTTTGGGGCAGCACGTCCAGTACATAACCCCAGGACTGACCCCAAAACAGAGCCGTGCCAATGCACAGCTGCCCTGATGGGCCTGCTCGTGGCCCTCCAAGGGCTCCGTGTCCCCTCCCCAGGGCTGGACAAGGGGACGTGGGCTGGGGGCCACTGAGGGGTCCAGGAAAGCCATGGGGATGGGGATAGATGGGGATGGGGATGAGGATGAGGATGGGCTCGTGCTGCCGAAGCCCCAGCACTGCTCAAGGTTTGCGCTGGCAATTAAGGGCTGGGATTTGCATGCAGCAAATGCCTCCGGCTAATTACAGGTTTAAAAGGAAAATGATTGGAGATAGGATTGTTTGCAAAATTGGGGCACAGCGGCGGAGCGCTGCTGCGGGCGGGAGGCTGCCTGCCTTAACCCAGCACTGGCTGGGCCACAGTGGCACATCTGGGGACACCATGTCTGGGGACACCACGTCTGGGGACACCACATCTGGGGACACCACGTCTGGGCATGGCAGGAGCTGATGATGCCTTAGGGCTGGCAGTGGCCCTGCCGTGGCCAGGGGCTGCACCAGGCCAGGAAGCCCCAGGGGGCACAGGGGGACCCCCAGCTCACAGGGGGCTGCTCAGTGGCACCAGGACCTGGAACAGGTGATCCAAGCTCCCAAAGCATGGGCAAAGTGGGGCAGCTGCTGGGCAACCCCCAGGTTACCAACCAAACCCAGCAAAAACAGGAAAAAAAAAAAGGGGGAAAAAATGCCAGGGTGCTGAATTGATTCATTTAATTTTCCCTTCTCATTTGATCAAGAGCAGGGTGACATTTGGCAAAAGTTGCTGATGAGGGATTGAATGATTAATTGTCATGACAACCATTCCTGGTTAATGACAGGGATGAGATTGTGCCGGCATAAAAGGCGGCGAGTGGCCTTGAGTGCCTTGGTGCTAAATTACTAGGCATGTCACTGTTTGTGCTTTTGGTAAAACGTGGCCATGCGTTTCTAATGAGAGGTTAACTGTGTCCCCAAAGTAATTACAACTGATTGAAGAGGTAGTTAGTAATTAGAGGATTAACTGTAATGAGTCTCACCTGCAGCGGTTGCCATGGTGACAGTATTTTAGATGATCGGAGTTAAAATAGAACGGGCGACTGGGTGCTGGGGGGCTCTGCCCTGCCCCTTGGGCTGCTGGGGGGTGCAGAGATGGGTGCCCCCAGCACCCACCACGGCATGATAGGGGGTGCCCCATGTGCTGGGGAAAGGCCGGTGGCTTGGCCCTGGGGGGTCCCATGGGGGCACCACCAAGGACCCCCCCAGATGCCTGTGGCACCCCGTGCTGTGCCACCCGCCCTGCGCTCCTGGTCGGCACCACCCGACTCAGCTCCTCCGGCATCTTCCTGGCCCCTCGAGAAAAGCCTCCTTGTGCTTTGATGGGCCTCTGCAAAAAAGCCAAATCCCATGGTTTTTGAGAGTCGGGAAGCCCCCTAAAAAGCACAGCCGCCCAGTTCCCAGCAATCTGGCTCAGTCTCCCCAGGGAGCCCCAGAAGGGTGCGTCCCCAGGGCCACCAGCAGCCCGCGGGGTCCCGTCCCCAAGCGCACGGAGACCTGCTGTCAGCTGGGCAAAGTGAAGCTGCCTCAGCTCTGCTTGCTCCCTCCCCTCGCACAGATCACAATTTACAGTACCGTGTAAAACCTTCAAGTACAGTATCTTTAATTATTCCATCCATAAATGATAAGCACCATTCATTTCGGGGCTCTCATTACGAATTTATACCTCTGTTTAATGCGCTCACTAACATCAGCCATCCCGCAGCTCGCCGAGAAATATTGAACAATCCTTTATGGAAAAGCCGAGCGGATACCGCCTGGGCTATTTTGGACCTGGGAAGAGAAATGGGCGAGGGGATGCTAGCGGGTTTTAAAATGAACAGAGAACTCAGCCACGGGGCGCCGGGGCTCAGGGCGAGCTGCGAAACGCGGCGGGGGGTGAGCGCCGGGGGCTCGGAGCTGCTTATCCAGGTGCTTTGCAGTGGGAATTCTGCCTCTCGTTTTGGGAATGGTTGAAAACAAACTTCTTACTTTTATTTGTATAAAAAAATATGTATGAGTGCCATGTTTTTGTATAGAGATGTAATATATACATGGGAAGGTTTTTGCAAAGGCTTAACTTGGGAAAAAAAAAATGAATCCCAAACATTTTGGTTTCAGGACAAACATAACAATTTGGTTTGACCTAGAACAGTGTTTTTTCAGGATTTTTTTTTCTGTTTCAAGGTTCCTGTGGTTTATCCTGGCCTGGAGCAGCTGCCCCCAGCTTGTTCCTCCCCAGCCTCAGCTCAGGGGGATGGATGGGGTGGGATGGGATGGGGATGGGATGGGGATGGGATGGGGAT
>CM021711.1:1465578-1489823 GCA_011074415.1 Stictonetta naevosa
ATGGGATGGGGATGGGATGGGGCTGTGCTCCCATCAGCCCAGCAGCCATGCAGCACCCCAGCAGGTTCCCCTCCAGCACCTCAGGTCTCTTTTTGTGGGTAAAACAGCGCCGGCGGGGAAAACATGGCACGCCAGCAGGCCCTCTCCTTGGCAGGCAGAATGGCCGCCCGCCAGCAGCGTTTTAATGCCATTACACCACAGATACAAGCTCTTAAGCATTAGAGATGGCTTTTATGGATCATAAAATCTATTATTGCCACTCACTGCAGTCACCAGCCCAGCCGTGCGTGGCGTGGTGGGGCATGGGTTCTGCAGGACCGGGCCCCTCCTGCAGCGTCCTGCTGGCACAGCCGGGGCTCGGGGGTCCCCTGGGGGGACCTGTGGCCATGGGGACACCGTGGGGAACCAGGGGACCACCCCAGAGTGTGGGAGGGGGCTTGCCCCGGAGCATTGGGTGTACAGGAGTTTTTACAGAGATGCTCGATGTGATCTGGAACTGTGAGGGAGCTCGGGTTCGAAACGCGCCGTGGCTGGTGCAAATGGAAAAGGAAAACTCTCCAAACACAGGATAATTAATGGAAATATTTGCACTTAGCTTTTTTTTTTTTTTTTTTTTTTTTTCACAAATCTCAAATTTAGGGACAGCTATTACCTGCCAGGGCTCCTTTAAAGAGGAATTAGTGGTAGCTGTTGTAATTGCACACAAGAAGGAGTAGCCTTCTGTGAGAGATAAGCTCATAATAAGCTGTCACTGCTGGGTGGCTTTAGAGCATTAACACGTTCCTTAATAAACAGGTAATTGCTTGTCCCCATCCAGGGACGCCTCTTTCTGCGGCTCCCTGCGGTCAGCAGGGACACCAGGGCCGTTGCATCGGGGTGGCCGATGCTGAGCTGCCTGCACAGGTCCCTTTTTGTGCCACATAGTGCCGTGCCGTGCCATGCCAGTGCGCACCCGCTCGGTGCTGAGCCTCTTGGTTAATGCTCAGCCCGCGCGGGGAGGTGCCGCAGCCTCCAGCTTGGTAAAAGGACAGCAAAGGGCAGGCAGGCCAAATGTCACCGCCCTGCCACCCAGCTGAGCACGAACCCGGCTCCCTCCTCCTGCCGTGCTGCCACGGAGGTTAAAAACTCACGTGAATTATTGATGGGGTTTGAGAGGCGCACGTGCCGGCCAGCCGAGCGCCGTGGCTCTGCGGTGGGCAGCAGCGGCTCGCTTTGGCTGGGGTTTGGGTGGGTGCCACCTCGCTGCGTGCCATGAACCCTCGGGACAGGTCGCGGAGCTCAGCTGGGCAGGATGTCAGCGGGACGGGACGTTCACCGGGCAGGTTGCTCCCCGCACTCGATGCTCACCAGCCTCAGGGCTGGGGGAAAGCGCCGCGTGCTCCAGGGCTCGCTCCCACCTCTGCCCCGGGCTCCTCTCCGTGAGCACAGCCGAGAGGCTCTCAATTATATTAGCAACAGTTTTCTTTGAAATTAAAAATATAATTCAGGAAAGCCCTTCTGCTCGTGTTGGGCTCAGCAAAGGCTCCGAGCTTCCTCCCCCGCCTTTTTAATAAAATCTAAACTGTGAAGCTAAACTACTTGACAGAGTCCTTTAAATATGTGCAAATATATATTTGCACTCATTTTTTTTTCCTGGAGGCTCTTCCATTAGGTAATATTTGTTGCCAACATTAATTTCATTAGATTTGCATGGCATTTTAATAGGAGCCCCGGTGTTTTTTTGCATATATTAGCATGCACAAGGAAGCTAAGATCGACAAATTATAGTAAAATAAAAATCCGCTTTAAAGGCAGCGAAGGGAACTTCTCGGGAGCCACGTGTGAGGATCTCAGCCCTGCTGCTGAGCGGGGAGGGGGCAGCCCATGCCCTGGCCGTGGTCCCATCCTGCTGCCAAGCGTGGGGCTCGCAGCCGGGCTGGGCACCGCGCGCTGTCCTGTAGGGAACGTAAACCGGGCTGTGAGGGCTGGCAGCCCCTTAATGAAGACATCCCAAACCTGATTGCCGCGCGCACGCGGGGTCTGATTGCAGCCAGAGACCCGAGTGGAAGAGCTCACAAATTAAATACGTGTTGATTATGCAAACTTGATCTCGTGTTTATTTCTCATACATAAGGCATGAGCCGGGGCTCGGCGCTCCCCTGCGCGCTTCCGAGGGTGATATTTATTGTATGCAAATGGGGCACGGGGCTGGGAGGAGAAGCAATCAGCCGCTTATCAGGCGGCGCCTACGATCAGCCTGGAAATAATAACGGGGAATAGTTGCACGTAGGTTGTGGTGGGGATTACACGGTCATCACCAGGAATTTACGGCCCAGGGGCGCGCGGCAGCGGCTGGCGGATGCGACCCCCCCGGCACCGGTCCCGGGGATCCGCGATGGATTCGGGTGCGTTTTGCAGCTCCTTGGTGCATTTTGCTGAGGCTGTGCCCTCATGGGCAGGATCCTGCACTGCCCGGCCCCGGCTGCCAGCGCGATGACAAATCGAGTTTGAAGTTTTTACAAAAATCCGATCTGGCCGCCTGTGTGGTCCCGCCGGCAGTGCCACTCCGGGGAAGGCTTGGGAAGGAACCTGTGATGATGATAAATTCAACGAGGGATTTTTTTTTTTTTTTCCTTCCACATCATTTTATAGGAAATACATGTTGGAAATGAAATTGAAATGAAAATGAATAAATATTTCATAGAATACAATTACCGTGGCTCAGGACCAAGACAACTGCAGCAGATCCCGCCGCACAGAGCGCCTCGGCAATTCAGCCGCCACCAATTGCTCCCTCGCCTTTTAATCTGGTTTTTGCTACACAAATAACCTCCTGTGCCCCGGGAGGTGCCCGGTGAGAGCGGGGCGGTGGCCGCAGGCCTTGGCCATCACCGCAGGACCAGGGCAGCCGGTGCTGCCGGCGGGGCCGGCGGTGCTGCGGGCACTTGGGCTGCAGCACGATAAGAGAGAAAATCAAACCAAATCCAATTCCTCACCGTAAGAGCAAGAAGGGGATAAGGGACGGCGGAGGAACAATGAGGAAGATGGCAAATTCAATAAGAGGTCCTGGCGCAGCAGGTCCCCGGGTCCCGCGGCTCCCGGTCCCCGTATTGATTTCCTGCCTGCTCTCCCCGTGCCGCGGCTCCGGCAGCCGGTGACAAACGTCCCTGCCTGGCCACAGCTCCGTGGGACACGGCCATTCTCAGCCATCGCCAGTCCGCGGGGAGGAAGAAGCGCCTCTGCCAGAGCGCGGCGGGGAGCGGAGGATTTACGAGAAGCAATTTGGTGGAGAGAGTTTATTTGGTTTGCTGCCTTGTGGCCGGGGCCTGGGGAGCAGCGGGACGTGGGGCCACCGGCCGGGTGGCACAAGACGCTGTCACCCCAGGGCCACCCCAACACATCCAGCCCCCCCTTGTGCCGCCCCCGTCCCCCCTACGGCCAGCACCCATCACCTGCACGCCCTGCAGAGCAGAGGCAGAAGGCAGAGCAGCCTTCCCGGCACGCCACCCGCTTGAGTTCCCTGCCAGGTGCTCGCGGCAGCGGGATCGGAGGCGCTTTGATGCTCGCGGCACGGCGGCACTTGGGCTGATCGCGGCAGCGCGGGGCGGCGGCAGCCTTTGAACAGGCGTTACGGGAAAAGCTCAACAAAATGGCACAGCCGCAGAGGCGCGGCGGCGGCGTGTTTTCCCAAAGCAGGCATAAAGCAGACGCGCAGACGGTGCTTTGCAAACAATTTAATTTGCCTAATGCTTTGATATCAAGGAGGACGCGGCTCGGCAGGCGCGGAGAGAGACGAGAAACTCCCATGGATGCGGGGGGTGGCTGCGCTGTGTGACGTGCTGGCGTGCCATGTGCCATGTGCCATGTGCCGTGTGCCATGCGCCTTGTGCCGATGCCATGTGCTGTGTGCTGGTGTGCCATGTGCCTTGTGCTATGTGCCACGTGCCATGTGCCGATGCCCTGTGCCATGTGCCCTGTGCCGTGGTGACCCCAGCTCCCACCAGGCTGTGCCACGGGAGGGGACGAGCATCACATCCCGGTGCCACCCTCGGTGTCACCCAGCCCTGCCCAGCACCCAAACGGGGCCGGGGCTGCGGGAAGCCTCCCCCCAGCACCCCAGGAAGCTAAAGAGACAGGGCTGGGAGCGCTTAAGGAGCGCGGCTGTCAGATATGGGGCGCGCTGAAATATTAATGGAACTAACATTTCAATTACCTTTTATCTGTACAGGCTCAGGCTGCAGCGAGGAGGCTGGGGCCGCCCCCCCCCACCCCCCCGTGTGCTGTCACCCAGACATTCATGCTGTGCTGGTTCTTTTTATTGGTTTTCATCACTTTTGACATTGCCAACAATGAACCTTGAAGTAAATTTTCAGTAGTGACTGTGTCAGTGGAAAACCGTCTCCCCGTCATTTTTCTAAATTAGGCAATGATTTGAGTCCTTGTGGCTGGAGCTGGAGGAGAAGCGATGGGGCTGAGGAGGAGGAAGGGGGGGGGGCATTGAGCCTATTTCCAACCCCCCTGAGCTCATGTCCAGCACCCCATTCCGGCAGGATGAGACCCTGCCACCTCTCACCTCCCCAAATAGCCAGGAGGTGTGCGGACATCTGTGGTGCTGCAAAAACTGCCCTGAGCAGCTCCCAGGTGTGCCCCAGGGCCAGACGGATCCCTGGGCCAGATGTGCCCCAAAACCAGATGTGCCCCAGCACCAGATGTGCCCCACCACCAGGTTTCCCCCCCCACCAGATGTGCCCCAGCAGCAGGGCCGTGGCCCGGCTGCCCCCCGGTCCCCCACAGCACCACCAGCCCCCTTCCTGCCGCGAAGGCAGACGTCAGAAATCAGTCAGCCTAATTAAATTGCTACTGACTTCCACTTGCGTCCTCAGTCAATAGTTACTTTAATGCTATCGGAGACGGAGCTGGCTCTCAGCTGAAGACGTTTCTGCCGAGCCTGATGCGTTCCGACAGCGAGCTGATGGTTGGCGATGATGCCGGGAGGAGGGCTGGCCGCCGGGGACGTCACCACAGCGCGGGGACATGGGGCACAACAGCGCCTTCCCAGGGGGGCCTCTCGGACCTCCAAATGCTCCAAGGACCCCAGAGTGGGGGAGCCCCAGCCCGGTGTCCATTCCCCCATCCTGCCCCTCTCCTGTGGCACTCGCTGGTCCCCAAGCCCCGTGGCATTTGGGGCCAAGGCAGAGCCCCAAATCCAGGCTGAGCACACTCCAGGGGCACAGAGGTGGCAGGGACGCAGACGTGGGCACAGGGGGGATGCAGGAGGGATGCAGGCAGGGACCCCACGGCAGGCATCCACAGACCCACTGAAGAGTGGGCTGGGAGTGAATGCTATGATGCTGCTAACGTTGCCCCCACTAGTGCCGCGCTGAAATCGCCTCCCTGCAGTCATGGCAAGCTCCTGGAAACCGGCGCGGTGCCGGTGATGCTGGGCTCAGCCCAGCACCGTTTTGCCGCTCCAGTTCCCGTGCGGTGCCGGCGCGTCCGCACACCTCCGCCGAGCCCCGGCCCTCCTCGCCCCGGGGAGACCGAGCACAACTTTAATTTTAATGTTCATCGAGCATGTGAAAGGGAAAAAAAAAATCAATTTAATAACTTCTCTTCACAAACAGTGCCTGGAGGCTGCTCGGCAAGCACGGCTCGGAGAACTCGGGCGAGTCCTTTGTGCTGCGCTGGGTCCCAAGGGTGCTGGGGGACGCCGTGAACAGCGGCGGGCATTGCGAGGGGGCAGCAGCAGCGCCACGACAGCCCCCGCCTGTGTTCTGCTGGGTGCCTGAGTTAGTGTCAACCAAGCTGAGAAAATCACCTGCGTTGTGAGACGAACACAGCCCCGAATGTCTGGTTCCTCCTCGTTCCCGTGCACGTGGGTTGCGCGTTGCACTGGGGCTGCCTGCATGGGCTGCAGGGGCTGCGCCTGCCTCTGTTCTCATGGGAAGAAGCTGGAAATGCTGCTAAGACTTGAAAATAACACATATGGTAATTAAATACACCTGGGTTTTCCGCGGGTGAGGGGTACAAGCATGGCAGCAGAGACAGGGAGCCGTGGCATGGGCGCAGGCGGCCCCGGAGCAGTGCATGCGTGCCCGCTGGGCGAGCCGCTCGGTGCTCTTGCTGCCTGGATCAACTCTGCAGGCATCCAGGGAATAATTTATTGTTGAACTATAATGCAATTCGCAGGATAAATTATTCAGCAAACTTTGTTCGACGTAGGGCAGCCGCCTGGCTGTCACAGCCGCTTGGTTCCCTTGGCCGTGCAGCCCAGGTCGGGGAGAAGCCCGGCTGTGGGGGTGGCAGCCCCCGGCCCTGCCACCAAGGGGCTGAGCACAGCTTTAATTTTAATGCTCATTGAGCGTGGAAAAAGGAAAAAGGGAAAAAAAAATCAATGGAATGAGCTCGATTTGCAGATGGCTGGAAGGCTGCGGCGGGTAGCGCCTGGGGACCCCGCGCGACACCGGCACGTGGCTCCTGTCCCCACCGCGGGGAGAGGCCGGTGGGGGTGAGGGAACATGGGGACGTGGGGACGTGGGGATGTGGGGAGGTGGCAGCCAGAGCCATCAGTACGGCTGTCAGAGAGGGGAGAGGCTCCCGGCTTGGAAATGTAGCAGAGGTGCAACAGCTCGCGTCTTACCCGCGATGCTGAAGGGGGGCCGCTACGGCAGGTTGGCGGTGCCAGGGAAATCCCTGATTATCTGCAGGCTCAGGGGCAGTGCAGCAGCCCAAGCCTACGAGCACAACTGGGGGACAGCAGGGGACAGTGGGGGACCCCCAACACAGCAGCGCAGGGTTGGGGCCAGGGCCAGCCACCAGGTGCCCCGGCAGCAGCGGGTGCCTGCCCCCGCTCCGCCGCAGCGCCCAACGCAAAGCGAAGCAATCAATTCCTTCAGCCACGATTTGGGATTATAATGATTTTGCATTTAAATAATTATCCACTCTCCCCCTGTTAGCTCTGCTGAGTCGGGTGAAAATTTTGCATCTTATTTATGAATATGGTTTCCTTTAGTCACTCGCTGCCTTCCCTTTCCCTCCTCATTAAATGCGTTCGCAGCACACACTTCAAATGGCACATTGCTTGCAACATGCCTGCCCCAAAGTGCATATTAACAACTGTTTGCTATCAGCTTTTGATTACATTCCTTTTTATCTTTACATTTCAATATCATTACAAATCCTAGTGTTATTCAAATTACATCAATTATTCAATTTCTACTGCTCAGAAAGTGAAGTCAGGCTTCACAATGGCTGAGCAGTAATGATCCAGCCCTTCCGAAAGGATTTAAAATTCAGATGGGATCCATTTGAGTTCCATTAACCTGTACTTTTGGCTTCTGATAAAACCAATGAATTGATTCAAAAACACTTTCAAATTCATTTCAGGAGACAATTTGCGGCGGAAATTATTTGAATAAACTTTCTGTTTACTTTGATGGCAATTTCTCAGCGCCGCGGGTTGCAGCCCACTTTCTTTTGCTGCTCCGAGAGGGGGGGCTCCAGGTGCCGGGGGCCCCATCCGGCCCCTCCAGGACCCGGTCCTGGTGCAGGCGATGCTGCAGACAGAGCCAGGCGATCGCTGCCCCCGGAGCTTCCCCATCTGTACCGGGGCAAAGCCCCGCTCTCGCCTCCCCTGCCCCGAGACCCCCGCGCTGCCCCCCCTGTTCCCCTCCTCCGGTTTACTGCGGGTGACACGCAGATAAATAGCCCCTGTCATCGCCCCCGTCCTGCGAAGAGGAGGTGTCACGGTGATTTATGGCACTATCTGCGGCGGGCCGCGGTGCGCGCCGGGGCCGGCAGCCAGCACCGTGCCATGGGGCGGCCGGGGAGCGCGGCCACCGCCGGGACCCCACGGGGACGGGGGCACCGGTGCCGTCCCCAGGGGTGTTGGTCCTGCGGGGCACCGGGTGCTGGGGCCGAGGTGCTGCTGGGGGATAAATACATCCCATTTCTGGGGGTGCTGAATGGCGCGGAGCTGCCCTCCTCGCTGTGGAGAACCCACAAGCTGTGTCCTAGCAGTGGATTCTCCGGTGGCTCATACAGGGTTGAGCCCTCATCTACCTGCCCTGGGGGAAAGAGGGCAGCCCCTTTATTCCCTGCACCCCCTTTATTCCCTGCACCCCCTTTATTCCCTGCACCCCCTTTATTCCCTGCAGCCCTGTTATTCCCTGCAGCCCCACCAGTTTCACCAGCTGGGACGGCCGGTGGGACAGGAAGGAGGAGGAGATGACTCCAACAGCCTCCAGGTGCAGCAGCCACAGGGCCTGAGACGGCCAATTCGTGAAACGAACACCAGTTTCGGGTGAAGCATGTCGTCTTCATCAGACACCCACGTGTGGCCCCCAGTGCCCCGCTGGTGTGCTGAAGGAGCGCTCCCGGTGCGAGCCCTGCCCCGGCGTGGGGCAGCTCCCAGGGGACCTAACCCCCCCCCCAGCTCCGTGCTGCTGCTCCGCACGCCCCCGCTGTTATTTTATTTTTGTGCACGAAGCCACGGGCAGATTTTGCCCGAGATCTACAATATTGGTTCTTTCCCACTGGGAGAACGTTTTGTATAAAATTAAAGAGAAACGGCTGTAGTCAGCGCTGTCAGCCGCCGACCCAGGGCTACTTAGAAATTGCCTCGGTTAAATGAAATTGAAATAAAATCAGAGACGTGTGTGACATGCAGAGGCGGGCGGGCCCCTTGCCCCCCCCTGCTCCATCCCCACCCTGGCTGGGGGGCAATGCTGGGCTCCCCGCAGCCCTGGGGACACCGACCCCGCTCCCCGAGCCCGCCAGCTGCCCCCCCCCCCCCATGCTGCAGCACCCCCAGATTTCTTTGCTTTCCGATATTTTTGCCTGGCACAGGCATGATTAACACATCAAAAGGCTGCTTTGCTCTGCTTAACGATATTATATGCTTACCCGCTCCGTTAATTGAATCACGGCGGTGTTTGTTTGTTCAGGTTGGTTTCGTCGTAACAAGTCTATTTTATTTTGACTAGTTTGGTGCTTTGTTAGGACTTCTAATCCCCTCCCTGCGCTGCAGCACATCGGCAGGGCCGGTGTCCCCGAGCATCCCGCTGCCAGCAGTGTCCCTGAGCATCCCACTGACAGCGGTGTCCCCAGGTGTCCCGCTGCCCTGGACGTCCCCATCCCCACTGGTGGCATCCCTGGGACAAGGACATGAAGGAGTCGGTCCCCACATCCCCCCTGCCTTTAGTGACAGGGTTGGGTACGTGAGCAGCCGGGAGGCAGCCAGCAGCTTCCCCAGGGGCTGAGCTGTATCTGGAGGGTTTCTGCATCCCCTGTCTGGGGGAGAAGACGAAGAAATCTTGCAAGAGTGACGGTGGCAGGGACACAAACCTGGGCAGGGAGGTGAGGTCCTTGGGGACGCTGGGGACATCACCATGGGAAAGCCACAGGGCAAGTGCCACGAGAGGGGTGACATCCTAATGTGCCTCAGCAAAATGCTGCAGGCTCAGCCACGGCACGGCACGATGGCACGGTGGCACGATGGCACGGTGGCATGATGGCACAGTGGCACGATGGCACAGTGGCACGACGGCACAGTGGCACGACGGCACGGTGGCACGACGGCACGGTGGCATGATGGCACGGTGGCATGATGGCACAGTGGCACGATGGCACGATGGCACGATGGCGTGATGGCATGATGGCGTGGTGGCACGACGGCATGGTGGCACGGTGGCACGGTGGCACGGTGTCACGATGGCGTGGTTCATCATTCACAGTTCTTCGTCTGGCTGCTCCGGGCTCCCTGCAGCTGCTGGGGTTGTGGCGGGGCTGAGGACGGGCTGGGAAGAGGCGCCCGGCTGGGCTGGCGCTGCTGGGTGAGCTGGGACAGAGAAAACCCTCGAGGGACCCAGACGGCAAATAATCTGGCTCTGAAAAGAGCTGCTGATGCCTCATTAACAGCTTTTGAAAAGCATCCGGTGTAAAAAGCACTCTGCCCTTGTGTTTGGTGTTTTCTGCTCATTCCTCCTCTGGTCCTTGATGAATAAGGACATTTGCATGCAAATTGCCTCCTGGCTCCTTCGGAGCTCCTCTGCAGCTCCAGGCTGTCCCCACCTGAAGCTCCCCCCGGCCCCGCAGCCCCTGCCCTGCCAGGTCTGGGTGCGGGCAGCACGGCACGGCTCGGCACGGCTCGGCACGGCACGGCACGGCACGGCACGGCTCGGCACGGCTCGGCACGGCACGGCACGGCTCGGCACGGCACGGCTCGGCACGGCTCGGCACGGCACGGCTCGGCACGGCTCGGCACGGCTCGGCACGGCACGCGTGACACTGCTCGGCGCGGCACATCAAGCCCCCCCATCCCCACGTTGCATTGCAGTGACCGGCTCGAGCTGTGGACATCTGCAGGGCTGGGACGTGGGGCAGGGACGTGGGGCAGGGGCACAGGGCAGGGACACGGCGCTGGGGAAGCCGCCAGCCCGCGGTGCCCGGGGTACGGCGCGCCGCTGTTGTGTGTCGCACGTCGGCTCTGAAATCCTATCCTGTCAAACTGAGAAGTGCCTCTGAAATGACTACTTTTCTGTTTATTGTATAAAACCATTTTACAATTGTTTGAACAAGCTCCCCTCTCCGAGCCTGCGCTCCCGGGAGACTTAATTTTCAAAAACAAATGCATTCACTGAATGCATATGGAAAAGTGCCTCTCAGTTGGGCAATCCGTCTGCCTGGGTTTGATGTGTCATTCCCACATCGTGTCAGTTTAAAAGGTAACGTTTTGTTAATGGAAAACACTTCGGGGCTCTTCCCTCTGCTCCTCTTTCTCCATCCTGGGCAGGTTTGGGGACGGGCAAGCGGACGTGGTCAGCCCCGTGCCACCGCACTGTCCCCGTGCCACCGCTGTGGTGTCCCCGCCTGTGCCGCATGCTCTCGCCCTGCTGCCGGCTGTCCCAGCGCCGTGTGCCAGGACAGGGCCACCCCTGTGTGTCCCCAGCAGGACGAGGCAGCCGGTGGCACCGCTGTCCCCAGCAGGACCCCTGCACCAGGCCGCTCAAATTGCTGCGGAGCCACGCGGGAACGGGGGCGAGCGTGGCCCCGACCGCGGGGACCCGGCGCTGCTGCCCCCGGGGGAACGTACCCAAGCGCCGGCGAGGCTCAGCCAAGCGTGTGACGAGCATGAGAGCCGCCGACCTCGTGACAGTCGTGACAAGGGCGCTGCCTCGGGTAGCTCCGCGTCTGCAGGAGGAAGGCAGCGTTATTTTTAGCCCGGCGGCGCGCCGGAGCCTGGCCGCAGCAGGGACGGGGTTATTTTAAACCCGTTGCGTGCAGCGGAGTGCCACTCTCCGGCACAATGAATTCCCCCAGCCCCTGCTAATCAGGAGTGATTGCTTAATTGGCACATTTCTGCCTGTCTGGGGTCTCTGCCAAAGAGGGTTCCTCTCCGCTCCCGTCAGCCGTGGACTGAAGCCTCCCCCGCGCTCCCCAGGCAGAGCAGGGATTGTCCCGTGACGTGGGGTTGGTGACAAAGTGGGGACACGCCGCGGGTGGTGGGGTGGCCCCGAGGAGGGCAGGGGACCCAGGGGGGCCAGGACGCTTGGCAGATGCTCTCAGCGAGCCGAGCTCCACCACCGACTGCACACAGCCTTGGTCACAGCCCTGAGCCTTGAAAGGGGCCCGGTGGCAATGTCACCACCCTGTCCCTCCGTGTCTCCCGAGCCTCGGGCACGTGTGGCACCGGAGCTGCTGGGGGCCCTGCAGCCCAGCGGGACGGTTGGGGTGTGGGTGCCGCGCATGGGGGTGAGGCTCGCGTGAGCCCCCATTTGTGTCTTTTCCAACCTGCCATCGCGAATCAAAGGAGCTGACACGCTCGCTGCAACCCATTCTTCTCATATCACTCACACCATTTCCATGCTACATTGTGACAATGGGGTATAATTAAGGTGTCAGCATATCATTTAGCCTTTTCAATATAAAACCAGGAGACAGGCTGGGAAATCTGTAGTCTTCTTTAATGAGGAATGCAGAGAAAAAAAAATAGGGAGGAGGAGGAGAAGAGGTAGCGACTTGGTGAGGGCGAGACAAAGGCCCCTCGGTGGCTCGGGGTGCTGGAGGACACGGTGGCACTGCCGGGGGACGGTGCACTCCCAGGCCGTGCAGGTCTTGCCAAAAGCGCTTGGGTTCAGGATGAGCTCGTGGTGCTAACGAGCACAACCAGCTGCGTGGCGAGGGCTGAGCCACGTGCGCTGCGAGCTCTGGTCGTGCTGGTGCCACACCACGGATACGGACATCCCGGGTGCCCTGGGTGCTGGGCCCACGGTGTCGCCGAGGGGATGCACGGCTCCCATTCCAGCCCCATTTGTATTTCTCCCAGAGATCAGCATCTGGTGCCCGGCGGGCAATAGACAGCATGAGCCAGGCTCCATCACCGTGCTGGCAAGCGAGGAGCCCCTGTCCCCACCCCGTCCCTCGGGCACCGCGCCGCGCTCGGGGACGCCGCAGTGCCGAGGGCAGCAGGCGAGTTCAACGCCATCAATAACCCCCTGGATTCTATATAAAGCACTTTCCAGAGGAATAAATGCTCGCTGCATCAAAAGGAAGCTGCAAATCAACGCGCGAGTCTCCGATCCCTAACGATGGGAACTCGACCAAGGGTTTGGGGGCCGCACACGGGGCCAGGGCTGTGCCCCTGCGGCTGCGAGGCTCACCCGCCCCAAAATTAACGACAGGACAAAACGAGAGCGGGGAGCAAAGAGGAGCAGGGCAGGAGAGAATCTGGGGGACCCAGAGCCCAGCCCGTCTGGGTGCCGCTGCCACCGCACCGTCCCCTGGGGCCACCCGCCAAGGACACCCCGCAGGCTGCTCGTCCTGCTGCGAGCTGGAGCTGGCGGTGGGCGGGGGAATATTTTTGTGTCCTGATCCACGGCGAGTTTTCTGCGGGGTGAACCCCTCCACAAACGGCCAGGGCAGCTCGGCTCCCCCACCCCAGGAGGGGACTCGGCCCCGCAGCGCTGCCGTCCTCGGGCCCAGCCTTTGTCTGCTCCGGGCGCGCGCCCGGGGAAGTTTCCGCGAGATGGATGTGCGGCCCCGCGAACGCAGACATGTTAAATATGAGATCCTGGGAAGAGGTTTCCTTAGCAACAATAATGAAGTGAGAGAGAGAGAGAAAAGCTCTCATGGCTCCGCTCCCTCCTCTTGGGACTTTTTAGCGGTTTGGGGTACTTCCGACGATAGAAGTGCGTTTGTGAGCACCCGGGGCTGGCTGCGGGAGCGTGGCGCTGCCACGAGCCCTGGGCACGGGCCCTGCACCTCGGCTCCCTGCACCCGTACGGGGGTTTGTGCGTGGGCTGCTCCCACCTGTGCGGCCCTGGCCCCACCGAGGCATCGCCCTGGTCCTGCAGCACCTCTGTGCCTGCTGCCACCAGATCTCCACAGCTCCCCGAGCCATCCCGCCGGGGCCGCCGGCACGGGGACAACCGGTGGCACGGCTGGGGCCAGGGCACGAGGCCGGGCTCCCCCCACCGCAGCACCCTCCTGCAGCGTGTAATTGCTGATCTGCCTTTTTAATTATCTCGTTTGAATCATATTTCTCCCCTTTCACCTTTCCCTTAATGAAACCACCGGTGAGCACACCTCCGGCGGCATTAACTTGACACCCCGGCTGGGAGCGGCGATGCTCCTCTCACGGCGGGGCCACGCCAGGTGCCGGGGGTGGTGGTGGTGGTGGGGGAACAGCTTTGTGCAAATCCCCTCGGGGTGCCGGGGAGGTTTAATGGGGCTCAGCACATGGTGATATTTAGACTTCCAGGGAGACTCAATCAGCACCTTGTTAGCACCGAGCCTCACCGCGCCGCCACCGGCCGAGGTGCCGGCGACGTTTCCATCCTTCCCCAGCACATCCTTGCAGCCTGCTGGGCTTCGGGGGGAAAAGACATCCAGTTTGGGCTGTTGTTCGGTTTGGGTTCAGAGGGGTTGGTGCCCGTCCACAGGGAAACCTCTCCTGGGACAAGGGCCAGGCGGTGGCACTGGGGCACAGCCCTGTCCCCGCGCAGGGGACCCGCCAGCCCGGTGCCCCCTTCCCTCGCCCTTCGTTTTTTCCAAACTCGTCGCCAAGCCGTCGCACTGCCCCTTCCTCCCTGGGCCCTGCCGGCTCGTCGGGTGATGGCACTGTGCCTCGAATCACAATTACAGCAAATAAATCCGATTAGAAGTACTTTTACTACCGCATGTGCCTCATTACAATGTGCCAAAACCCCTGGCTCCTGGGAGCTCCGCTGTAATGAGGCCGGGATGTATGTATGCTGGAAAAAATTAATGCTTATTTGAGTTAATTTGTTTTTATTAGCGCACTTCGCCTGGCAGCGGGGATGTGGCCGGGCACGGGGACGGGCAGCCACGGGAGCCGCGTGCCATCGCCGTCCCCAGGGAGCACCCAGCCGGAGCAGGGGACACGCCAGCCGAGGGGGCAGCAGCATCTCCAGCAGTGCCCCAGCCCAAAGGATGCTGGACGAGGTCATAGCTCGTTAATAGGCTAATTAAGAGGAAAGCATCACAACCAAAATCCGAAGAGCCGTGCTACATAATCCACAGTGGGGTTAGCTGGTAATTAACTCGTTAGGGCCACGACGGCTGCTGTGCCCGCTCCTTCCCCGGCCGGTCCCTGGGAGCCCCCTCGCAGCGGGGCAGTCCCAGGGGACAGGGGGGACACCAGCCCGCTCCCCGGGGCCGCGCCGTGCTCCGTTTGATTGCAAACCCCAGAGGATGCCAAGGAATTTTAAGGCTTTTCCCAGCGCTACAGCACAGCCTCTCCGTGGACAGCACCATCCCCTCCCATGCAGGCAATAAACCAGTCCCGAAATCCTCCCGGGAGCGAGGGGCAGGGTGGCCACCGAGTGTCCCCATCCCCATCCTTCCCCCGTGGCCACCGAGTGTCCCCTCGGCCGGCCCCGGCACACAGCACAAACATTTACAGCCGCACCTGTGGGGTCGGCTCGGCCTTCCTGCCGGGCTGGGAAATATAGATCGCGCCGTTAATAATACATACATTTATTAAAATTAAACCACCAGCAGATATTACATCCAGCAGCACTAAATTATGGATAGACCTCGTCCCCAACCTTTGTTTTTAATTAAAAAGCCCCTTTCAGTAATTCCATTAAGGCGGTAGCTTATGTTTTCTTTTTCTTCCCCTCTTTCAGTAATGCAATCCCGCAGCATTTAAGTTGTGCTGATGAAACGTCTTTGAAGTTTCATGAATTGCTGATGTAATTGAATAAAAATAATATTAAGGAGAGAGAGAGAGAGGGAGAGACAGGCTCTTCTCTAAACCCCAATCCTAATGAAATCACCTTAGCGCACCGAGCGGAGTGACAGCGAGCTCCGGATTTGCGCAGGTTCCAGTAATCCTAAACCCATTAGCGGGGAGGCGCCGCGGGGGCCACATGTTGCGGATTACGGCCAAAAAAAAGCCCTGAAAAAAAAAAAAAAAACCACCTTGGGCCTCCCATCGGGTCCTGCTGGGAGGCAGCCCCTCGCCCCTTGTCCCGCCAACGAGCCCTTCGCAGCCCCGACCCCAGCGCCCCCTCCTCGCCCTGCTGGAGACCTTTCCTTGGCTCCTTCCTGGGGCGCCGCGTGGCCTGCGGTTCAGGTGGAGGGCTTTCCGATTATTTTGCCGTGTGCCGTTATTAATGGAAATATTAATTTTACATAAGTGCCTCTCGCCACCCCTAACAAAATGCGGTTTTTGTGATGCTCCCGGCCCCGCTGGGCGCCCGCTGCCCGGCAGCTCCGCTCGCTGCCCTTCGGCCTCGGCACCTCCTCGGCACCTCCTGGGCTCCGGGCTGCAGCCGGCCGCCTTCCCTCACCTGCTTATTAAAAGCTAATTGAGCTCCGAGCCAGCGGCGGCTCCGAGGACGCTCCGTAATAAAGGGGAATGTGTCGGGAGGGTTTTTGGCTCCGGTCCCCCATTAGACCTAATTGCAGCTTCCACCTTGCGAGCCGATGGCACGGCGGCTTCCCGGCCTCCTGTTCTTTAATTGTAATCGCCTTTAATGTATTGTACCAGCCGCCGTTAACAAAATGATAATTGCAACATCGATCTCGCAAAAAATCACTGCAGAAAACACGGGCTGCTGCCTTTTCACACAGAGGTGAAGGGCAGTTCAGCCCACCGAGGGCAGGGCTGGCACCGGCCGTCCTGCACCCCCTGCACCCCCTGCACCCCCTGCATCCCCTGCACCTCCTGCATTGCCTGCATTGCCTGCACCTCCTGCATCCCCTGCACCTCCTGCACCACCTCCATCCCCGCTCCCCCATGGGATGGTTCCCAGCACTGGGTCCTGCCTGCACAGGATGCTCAGCCCCTGGCCAGGGGGTGATGCTCGGGTGGGAGGCGATGCCCGGGGAGGAGGTGATGCTCTGCCAGCCTCCAGCAGCTCCCAGCCAGGCTCCAGCAGGGCCCGGACACACGGAGCATCCCGCACCTTCCCCACTGCCTGGGCTGGGGACCACGCTCACTGGGACGGGGAAGACCACCTCGCCTTTCCTTCCTCCTCTCTCTTCTAATTTCTTTCTTCCCAATTTAAACTCCTCTCCAGGATAATGCAATAAAGACATGAAGCACCTAATTTTCATTGGGGGACAACAGACGCAATGGTATATTTACCCAGTCATACCATTATGAAATCCTACAATTAAGGCTTCAATCAGATAAATGCAATTACATAATACGATCTTATACGATATAATTAAAAACATCTGCAATCAAACTGAAGCCGATGGTACAGTAATCCTTAATCAGAAATTACCCACCAGCGGCTCCGGTGGGGAGGCTCCACGCCGCAATCCAGCGGGACGCGGTGGCAGCTCCGTGGTCCCCCGTGGGCACAGCTGGGCGCCCCGAGGGGACCACGGCACGGCGAGGGGGGCCTGATCCGGCACTGCCATGCCCTGGAGCCTCGCCGTGCCGAGCAGCACCCGCGTGCGCCGGGACGATCCGTGCTCGGCTGGCTGCGAGCGTTTAAGCAGAATTGACTGTGTATTCAGGCACTTTCAAACACAAGTAATCTTCATCTGGGCGACGGGAAGTGAAATATGTTATTGCTGGCCGCAGTAAATTACCCGTGCCAGCCCTCGCGTATAAAACATTACAGTTGCTGGCCAGTGCACTTACTCACCGCGCTGTCTGCATCCCATGATAAATTATGAAATAAATGGATGCTGGTCAGTCCTGGCGTGCTGCGGGGGCTCGGCCGGGCACACCGGCACTCTGCCCAGCCCCAGGACCAGGCAGAACCCAGTGCACGGGGCCGGATCCTGCCCCGAAAGCACCGGGGCCAGCTGGCAGGAGCGGGGAACAGGCGCTTGCAGGCTGGTTTATGGCCTCCTCCCCGGGGAGCAGCCCCACACCGGTGTGTCTGTCCCCTCCCCGGGACCCCGTGTGGGTGACCTGGGCCTCGCAGCACTGCAGGGTGCTGGTGCTGGTCCCGGGGCACCTGCCTCGTTAAGGCTAACGAGCTGCGGTGCTGGAGGCCGGCAGCACCGTGCCCTGCGGAGCTGGGAGGCGAGCGGCGTCTCGGGCTCGTTTCTTTTCCCAGGGAAGGCCTTGAGAAAGCAAAACCCCCAAACCGTAAAATAAATAAAATAAAATAAATTCCTGCAACTTTAACAATCATTGTGTTGGATTTGGGAGATGTTATTCCTAGTGACAGACAAGGGCAATTATCTGCTATCCGCCAGCAGTTTTAGCCTAATTTCATTACTGCTGTGCAATTCTTCCTGAGCCGCTAGTCTATCACTGTCTCACAGAAAGGATTAGCCGGCACTTTCTTCATCTTCAAATGAATTTTAGCTGTCATGCCCTTGATGAATAGAACGGGAGGAGTGCTAGCCCATGCCGGCGAGCGCGGCGGCGCGGCGGGTCCAGGCCGCGGGGCTGTGCTGGAGCCGCCGGGCCCGGCACGCGTGCGGGATGCTCCCGAGCACCACGGGCTGAGCTCCGAGCCCTGTGCTCTGTCCTCTGGGCCGTATTCAGGGCCTGCTGCTGCTTGCAGGAGGGTTTGGGCACGGTTTGATCTTCCCAAAGCACACCTAGGAGCGAGGTGACGCTCCCCAGGCCGGTGCACGGGCAGCAGGCTTCCTCCCGGCATCCGGGCTGGATTAAAACGACCGCGGCCGTGGTGTAACGGAGTAACGAACAGGCCGCCCTTCTGCCTCTCCAGAGGACGTTTAGCTGTCGGTCCGGGCCACCGAGGAACAACGAAAAGAAATTTGAGCTTCAGAGCTGAGACAGAAGGCGGTGCTGCGGGGAGCAGCGAGCCCTCGGTGGCCACGAGCCCTCGGTGGCACGTGCGTGGTGGGGGGACGCTGCCCAGCCCCGAAGCCCCCCGGGACTTTCTGATCCCCAGGGACCCGCAGCGCTCCCCACGCACCCACCAAGCTCCGAGCCGGGCCGGGGGCTCCGTTATTTCACGAATGTCAATTCCCCACCGGCGCATCATCCCCGTGGAATATTTTAGCACCTTTAATGCAATTTCCTCCTCTCCCTGAAATACCATCTCAATACGAGCCAGCCGCACCGTATACCTGCTCCCTAATAAACCTCTGCGACTTTAATGAACTAAATAGCAAATTACTTTTTTATTCAAGAATGAAATTTCATCATATTCATAATTCATATTTTATTTCAGACATCTGCTGCTGATTACATTACATTTAACTAAAATTAGATGATGCTCAGAATGTAATTAAGCCCCTGCCAAATTCTCTGGCCCACCAATACCAGCCTCGCTCAGCGGGGGCCGCTTGGAACCTAATATGTAATTAGGAGCTATTTTCTAGCTGTTTTTAAAGTCTGAAAATTAGCTGCCTTTATTAATCACACAGACAAATATAAAGCGGAGCCAACGCTTGCTGAAATTTCTAAAAAGGATTTTTTTTTAATTATACACCACATAGTGCTGAGACTCATTTTGAATGTTGATTTGTTGTGCACTGACATTTTGACAACTAGTTCTCAATTTGTCTGTCGTAGTTAGGCAACAACAAAGCAGACAGTAATACTTAACTTTCAAAACCTCTCGGCGTGCCGGGTGGGGCGCGGGGCGGCGACGGGGGCTGCTCCCCGCTGCCTCCGAGCATCCCCGGCCAGGCTGAGCCCGTGGCTGGGGGGAGCAGCGGGGAGGGACGGGGCTGGATGCACCCATGGGTGCTGCCCGGGGCTGGATCCGGATCCGTGGGGGTGCCCCTCCAGGGAAGGTCCTGCTCCGGGGGTGATGCTGCTGCAGGGGGACACTGGTGTCACTCGGTGCCACCCAGCCAGGCTGGCGATGGCACCTGGGGACACTGCCCGGGGTCTGGCACTGCACGGAGCTGGGGTCCCCCCGAAGGTGTCCCCCCCCCCCCCCCCCCCCCCCCCCGGCAGCTGCACGCTGACATTTCCTCGCTGTCCCTGACCCTTTTTTTCTGTTCTCTCAAATAATGTCACTGCCTCCTTAGCATCTATTCATCAGAGCAGAAAGAAGCCACTGCTGACACGGATTAAAAAAAAAATGCCATCTGTGCCTCGCGGGGCAGGGCAGCGCCCACCGCGGCCACAAAAGAGCGCGCGGCCTCGTCTTGGGTGGGAGAAAAGCGCTGGGGGCAGGGGCATATGAAGGGATTTCCTTTTTTTTTTTTTTTTTTCCTTATAATTAACACCAGTGCCCCCCAGCTGATGGAGCTTCGGTGCCGGGGAAAACTCCCCTGTCCTCCAGAACCCAGCAGTTAACTGCTGGGGGGGCTGCAAAGCGACCCCTCAAGAGCGTCCGTGCTGGGACCTGCTGAAGGTGGGGAAGATCCAGGACCCCGTCCCGCTCCCCGAGTCTCCCCACTTCTTCTCCTGCAGGCGGACACAACACGGCTTCCCCTGCCCGTCCCCGTCCTGGCTATTCGAGGCAAACCCCGGCTCGTTAGTCTTCCTGCAAAGCTCATCATGTGAAAAATGAGGCTCAAGAAAAATTAGCCAAATTACCAGGCTAATCCTTCAGCGGCAATCGCTGCTCCGCTGCACATCCGTAAAACCAGACAGGGGAGAGGAGAGCAGAGGGGGCAGCGGCGGCGGGTCCCCGGGGAGAGCACCCCGGCTGGGCTCAGGCTGCGCTCCCCGAGCCGTGAAGCACAGGGTTTGGGGTACCCCGTGTCCCTGTTTGCTCCGTGAAACGAGCACAAGGGGTGGCCGTGAGCTGGTGCTGCTGCCGGGTGATTTCTGCGCCCTGCGCGGACGCCAGCAGCAGGCTGATGCCCGGTGCCCTCCCCCCCGGTAATCCCGCTGAGAGCAGCGAGGCGCCTGCGAAGCCTCTGATTGAGCCTGGGAGGAAGGAATAAATGAAGGAGAGCGCGGGCACTCCAGCGCTCGCAGATGGATGCTAAATCTGTGCTTACAGCTAACAAATTGGGACCGGCTCCAGCTGCTGACTTATGCAATTCTGGTCCCGGCAGCACGGGGTGTGTGGGGGGGCAGCATCCTCCCAGGCTGCAGCCCCCACCTCGTGCAGAGATGGATTTGGGAGCCTGGGGCCGTGAGGCAGGAGGAAAGCTGGGGAGGGGGCCGCAGCACCCACCACAACCCCAATCTCTCCCAAGTCTCTGCCTCTGGGCTCAGCCCCCCTCCCCGCATCACCTCTGCATCTCCGTCACCCCCCCAGCAAAGCAGAGGCCCGCGAGACGGGGCTGAAATTGGTGGACAACACCGCCACCGGTCACAGCTTGCAGCAGAGCTCGTGCCAGGGAGCGCCAAGGCCTCCAGCGACGGCCCTGGCACGGCCGAAAGATGAGAAATGGAGCAGAGCCAGGACGTGGGGCCGCTCGCTGAAGGACTCGTACGGCTCAGTGGGCTGGTAGCAGGAGGACCCACACGATTTAGTTACGATTTCAAGCAGCAAATCTACGTTTTTTTAGTTCTTTTCCTACCAGAGCTGCCAGGCCTTCTTCTAAGGAAAGCAGCTAACGCTGATTAACCCCCGAGACATTGTTTTGAAGTGAAGTTTCTTCGCAGGGAACGTGGCATTTCTTTGTGCTCACCAGGAGAAGCTACAGACACATTTAAGCGGTTATGAAGGCAGCACGCACCCAGATCCTCACATTGATTACACGGTATTAGAAAACGGTAAATTATTTATCAGGCTTTCTGACTTGTGATTAGTGTAAAGCTGTTCTTGGATGCAAATTGGAATTGTAATTAGACATGTAGAAAACCAGCTTCTGAAACCCGGTTTTATTGAAGCAGTGTACGGTACTTTTTTTCCTTTTGTAGCCGGCATAATTATCAAAGAACACTTTGCACGTATAAAACGTCAATTTATTAAAAACAGAGACAGTTTTATTTATGTCTGATCAGTGAACTAAACCTGGTCATGAGGACGGCAAGACGTTAGAGCTAGCAGACCTCGGCTCTCCCACTTGATTTCTTATTCCTGCACTGGAAGGGGAAGGCAAGCTGCCCCACCCCTGACGATTTATTATTTGGCTTTCATGAAGTTAATTCTTGAGCAGAGCAACACTTAAAAAAAAACCAATGACAAAACCTTCAGCAGGTATCGAAGAGACCCCAGCCACGAAGAGTCAGCTTATTTCTTCAGGGTACTCTGGGGTCACGTACTCACCTCCCTGTCCCATCCAGTTAGCAGGACACCGTTAAAACTTCAGAAGAAGAACCATTTAGGTTTTATACCTCGCCAATCGCAAGCTGCGGTCAGCCCTTGAAAGGTTTTTTTTTTCTTTTTTTTTTTTTTTCCCTTACTTAAAAATAATTACTTTAAACTAGAACAAATCCGTGTTTGCTGTTGCTGACCCCCGCCCCGACGGGAGGCACAGCTCACACCCCCACCAGCAGGCACGGGTTGAGCACATGCTCACTTAAGACAGAAGCGTGAGAGATCCCAGAAGAGCTACTGTAAGAAAATTCTAAATTCTGTTAATTCTGAAACTGCCTTTGCCTTCAGCCACCCTCCTGCAGGTAACAGCCAGAGTCTGAACCAGACCGCGGGCACGTGAACCGAGGCTGGTTACAGGACCCTGTTTATCAGCCCAGACAGGGTGAAAATAGTGATAATTTCATTAGAGTTGTGTTGTTTTTCCATGTTAATTATCCAACTCTTAATTAGTAACAGGTAAGAGCTCTATTTGAATGTTTCCTTTCCACGGTAAATTGCAGTCCAGGAAAAACCGAGACCCAAGCGTCGAGCCCTGAGCTGCCAAGATGCCTTTCACCCAAAAATGTCAAAGCACTCCGCACATCCGCCTCGCCAGCCTCGCTGCACGCCCTCGCAGGACGCCAGGGGAGACGCGGAGAGACACCACATGCATCTGAAGCAGGAGAACCGAGCAGAGTGTCATTATCCGTGCTGGAATCCAGCCCAGAGCTCTCCTCCTGCCCCTCGAGATTAGCACAGCAGTTGAGTAAGGAAATTCAAAAGAGGATTTTTGAGAGGCTGGGTCGGACTCGGACCCAGCGCAAGCGCGAGCTGTTGCTCCGGGGTCCTCATCGCGGTCCCAGCTCCCCGAGACACCAGCCCTGCACCCCAGCACCCAGAGGCACGCAGACGGGAGCGCTGGGGAGAAGCTCCCAGGCAGCGGGGCAGAGCCAGCCAAGAGCTCGGCCTCGCCAGGGGCAGCGGCTCAGCCCTCGGAGAGCGCGTGCAGCACTTGGGCGCTTAAAGACGAGGAGGAGTGCAGGGTGACCCCGGCGGCCCCGATGTCGGTCTCCCAGCATTCAAATCCGCAAGCGCACAGATCTCGCTTGGCTGCTTCCACGGCCTGCGGGGTGGTGTCTGCCAAGAGGGAGGCAAGAGCAGCCAGGAGGTCAGCCAGGCCGTGCCTGGAGGCAGGAAGGGGCGACCACGTTCGCCCCCGTGCCGCGCCGGGTGGGCAGAGGGGCACTGACCTGGTCGCAGCAGGGTGATGCCGCAGCCGCCGCCGCCAGCGCCGGTGAGCTTGCTGTGCAGGCCGTGCGAGGCCGTCACCCGGCACAGCCGGTCCAGGGAGGGGTGGCCGACTCCGATCACGTTCAGGTGGTGCTGGTTGATATCGAAGAGTTCCTAAAAGCGATTGCACAGAGAAGATGAGCAGGCGTGGTGGCAGCAGCTCTTCCCGGCCATGGGTCCTTCCTCGGGAAGCTGCGGGGGGCTGCCCTGCCTTCCCGGCCACCCGACAGCCACCTCGTGTCTGTGGGGAGCTTGGCCACCAGCACGTCTTTGGTTCCAGCAAGGTTGAGGCCAGTGCTTGAGCCCCGTGCTGCTCATCTGTCCGTGTCCCCATGATTTGTGCTGCTCCTGCCCACCACCGTGACAGCGGTACAGCAGCTTCTGGACCTCCTCACTCAGGAGGGAGAAAATCCTAGTCGCAGCAAGCTGCTCACAGATTATTTCAGGCACTAAATCAGAACTCCCCGATGCCTCCCGACTGTTTCGCCTCTCTCATGTCACACAAGTGCTGAGCCAGGGACTGTGCGAGCCCCTTGCCGGCCGTGGGAAGGGCACTGAGCCAGCACTGCTTGCTGCTGGCTGTCACCCACCCTGCGATCCACCCAGCGTCACTAAATCCAGGGCTCTGACACAGCCAGGTCAGAAGCAGCCTGGCTGGAAAGGTGACATGGAATTGCACACTGCAAGCTCACGGAGGTAAAGCTTTCCCCTCCGTGTGGGCTGCAAGCCAAGGGGCCTCTCACCAGCACCACGCCAGGCACCTGGCACTCGGCACAAGTGGGGTCAAGAGGAGCTCCTGCCCTCCGGGAGCAGCACGAGCGGCTGCAGGCAATGCTGCCCTCCCAGCAGGGCTGCCTGCATGTCTCTGTGCCAGCCAGCCCCCAGCCCCGCTGCTCCTGGGGAAAGCTGCCGTGGGGCCAAAGCCCGAACGCCCCAGGTGACAACAGCAACAGGCAGAGGTGGGGATTGCAGCTTCTCTCTGCCCTGTACCGGAGGTGTAGGGGGGAACAGAGGGAAGTGCTCGGCCAGATCTCACAGAGCCAACCCGGAGCCATGAGAGGACATCAGACCCCCAACGACAGCAGCATCCTCCCGACTCATCAGCACTGACAGCGGGGGAAGCTCCCTCCTAACAGTGTCGGTGTGACACCACAGAGCTCAGTCATCTTCCCCACAGGTTCCTGCTGCCCCTCTTGCTGTCCCGGAGGGTGCCACAAGCAGGAGCCAGCTGGGACGGGACCCAGCAGGACCCTGTGCTCCCTCTGGGCCACCCAGCACCTCCCTGCCTGCTGCAAGCTCACGGTGAGCAGGGAGGGGTGCTGAGCCGGGAGGGGTGCTGAGCCGGGAGGGGTGCTG
>CM021711.1:1489833-1528065 GCA_011074415.1 Stictonetta naevosa
GGGAGGGGTGCTGAGCCGGGAGGGGTGCTGAGCCGGGAGGGGTGCTGCACTGTGCAGGAACAAACGTGGGAAGATGACCCAGCCCGCTGCAGGCACAGCGCACGTATCACAAGTTTTGTGCTGGGCTGGACGGGCGGCCACCGAGAGGCTTCTTTACATGCCCGAGCGAGGGCACAGCGCTCCCCGTGACGATCCGAGACACCTGTCAGCTGCTCCGAAACCTGCCACGAGTCGGCTGACAGCTTCTGACACAGTAGACTAGTTCGATGGTTCAGATGCAGCGCTGCCCAGATCTGCACGTTCCAGAAGCAGCCAGATGCGTGTTCACGTAATAAAACTGCGCCTCCGTGGGCTCTTCAGACTCGAGACAAACCCGCAGCTTCAGTACGGAAAGCAGCTCGATGCAGCTCTGCCCTCACGGGACAGCCCCGGGGAGGGACCCAGATGTCACCAAGGACCCGCACCGCTGGTACTGATGGGTCCTGTGTGAGTTGCTCAGCACCCGTGTCCATGCCAGGTTTGCCTCAGCTGGGCACCACCACGCGTCCTCACCCCACACGAGGCGGTGCTGCAATGCTCCCGGCACCGCAACGAGCTCCCCCCGCTTGGCAGCGCGTTCTCCCCACGGCAGCAGCCTCTCCTGCTCTGCACAAAGCCAAGCCGAACGCAGATCTCCGCATGCACCTCATGCATCAACGTCAGGTCAGCTCTGGGCACAGCTCCGTTTGTCATCCTCTGGAGCCAGGACGAGCACCGAGTGCTGGGAGCTGGCTCGTGACCAGCCCCTCGCCGACCGGGGGCTGCTGGGCTCTCCGCTCTCTGCTCCAGCCCTGGCAGTGACAGCAGCGGACGAGCGAGGCTGGCGGCAGCACGGGGACGCAGCATCTCAGCCCAAACACACCCCGTTTTTTTCTAAGGGCACCAAAACCTCTAGGGCTGCAAGTCCCCACATCACCAGGTCTGCTCCTTCCCTCCCTGTCCTCTGTGCTGCGGGAAGACACAAAGAGCATTTTCTGTCCCCCAGCTCCCAGAAGGGCATTAAGAGCAGCGCACGCAGACCACAGTTTCACTCCGACCCGAACGCTTCCTGCTATCAAATTCTTTCTTAGCCCTAATGGTCTTTAAATGACATTTTGATGTTCAACAGTAACGGTGTCTAAAAATACTGGCGAACAAGCCCCTTACCTCCAGCACAGGGTAATACTCCGGTGATGGATTTGCAGGCATCGCTTCCAGAACACTTTGGCACTCCTGAGAAATGGCATCGATGGAGTCCAGCACTGGGTTCATTATAGCCGGGAACTGAGAAGCAGGGAGGCAAGATGTGAGCAGACTGCTCGCTGGACCTAACGCCACTCTGATAAAGCCGCCCTGGCCTTTAGGAGCTGCACAACTCCTTGCCCCACGCAGGGCTCTAATTCACAGAAAAACCCGGTGCAGAGCAGGGCAGTGCCCAGTTGCTCACACCTGCAGAAACTGGAGGAAGGGAGGGAAACAGAGGGAAACAGGCCGGAGGCAGGAGCTGTTCTGTTTGTGGCTGCACACTGGTGATTTTTGCAGCAAGCCCTGTGAGCTGGAGGGAGGGAAGCTCAGCTCCAGTCCCCAGCTGTTAGCTAGGAGCAAGCTTGAATGCGATGACCCCGAGAGCTCACGAGAGCTCCCTGCGAGCCCTGCACAAGGAGATCAGAGCTCACTAGGGTTACCTCCCCCCAGTGCACGCCCCCATCCCCGTGGCCACGCAGGCGCTGCACCTTCAGGATCTTCTCTTTGACTCCCGCCACCAGGACCTTGGTGCTTCGCGGGACTTTGGTGTTGGTCAGCAGGATCCTCAGCGTCGGCACCCTGCAAGCAACAAGACACCGTCAGCCTCCTTCCTTCAGGAAACCCCAAAGCCCACCGGGCCTCTCGGGGCCTTCAGCTGAGCACGACAAAGCTGAGGGTCCCATCAATTTGGGGGAAGTTCGGCAGGTGCTCAAGCACCGGCTGGATTCAGACTTGTTCCTCTGGGTTACAACGAACAACTGTACTAGCACAACGAATGGGACTAACTGATTTACTGAAATCTGTGTTTTCCAAGTACAATCTTCCCTTTGAAATACTGCGAGGCTGGCCAGCAGTAGCCATTAGCTGCTAATAAAGCAATTTCATGCACTGGGGAAGATTTTAATGGAGTCAGATTATCCTCCCGTGGCAGGAGGCATGCAGGGCCCGGACCTGCTCTCTGCAGCTCGCTTTTTACGCAGCCCTGCCATCAGGTACGCAAGAAGTTTCCCCCTCCCCACGATGTCATTTGCTGCCAGGAGCAGATCCGTTCCTGCTGCCCATAATGCCATGAAATTAATATTGATCCTCCGCGCTGTGTTCATCTGAGTGGGGTAATGACCAAACATTTTGTTGTTCTCGCCCACCCCAAACCAAGACACTCACGCTCCCCACACCCGGGACAAAACGTGGCCGCGGCGCCCCGCAGCTCGCAGGCTCTCATCCATCTCATGCAGTGCCACATCCACCCCAGGCATTTCTGACACGTTCCACCCACTGCGCGTAAGAGTTATTTTTAAGCTCCAATATTACCTCTTTAACGATTTGATTTTTCCTGACTGGTATCTCAGGGCTCCACCTAAAGTGAAACACACGCATTGTCTCAGCACACAGCCAGCCGAGATGAGGCGGCATTGGAAGAGACGGAAGGTCTTTCATCTTCAGAACCTCACCCAGAGCACATGACAGTAATTGCAAGGAACACCAGCTAAATGAACCATGTTCGCAGGCAGCATGAATCTGCCCGGCCCCGCTGACTTAATGAGAGGGTCTCGCTGGACACAGTTAACCCAGTGACTTTCCCTCTGCCCTCCTCTACTTCAGGATCACGTTGATTTATTTATTTTTCCAAAGGCACAGAGTTTGGCCAGCATTAAATCTTCACTGAAAAAGAGACTCCAGCAACGATTCCCCGGGGTGGAGCCAAGCGTGCTGGTTTCAAACGGGACCGACCGTGTGTGCTCGTGTCAGCGGCTGTCTGCCAGCAGGGAGCTTCCCTGTCCGGGAGGATTCTCTCGCCTGGCTCCTGCTTCACCAAGGCACTGCGATTAGGTCTCATTAGAAAGATTCTTAAAAGGAAAGGGACACTTCCAAAACACTTGGAAGTCTCTGCTAATTGAAACTGCGTGACAGCTGTCCGAGTGCATTTTCTCCTGCCTTATCCCGGGGACAGGATTACGTTTCTTTGTTCGTACCAGAACGTCTCGGTTCCTTGCAGCAGGGTCTCTGCCCCACAGCACCTGCCTGGGGGATGCAGATCCCTGGTGTAAACGCAGGTCTGCCAGCCCCCCAGCTCCAGTCCCAGTTACAGACGGGGCTCACCGCCTTCCAGAGCTGACACACAGCCTGTGCTGGAGGACAGAAGCAGGGCTGCTGCTCTGGCACCCGAGAGCCCCTCAGCACCCCCGTTGGGGGCCGGGGAGCAGCACACACACACGTACCCCAGGTGCCAACAGCATTGTCCACACCCGAGGGATTGCCGTGGATCACCCGCTCCCCCTGGAAGGCCCAGCTGTTGATCAGAGTCATCTCTTCTTCTGTCCACCTGGAAGGCAAGAAAAAGACTCAAAACCACCCAAAACGGCACACAAGGAGCGACAGAGAAGCACAGAGAGCACAGCCCGCACAGAAGCAGATCAGGGTCAGCTCACTGCGCACCCAGCCCCATCCACACCTCCCGACACCGTTACCACGCTCTGTCCCGAGACAGCACCAAAAGTTGCACCTCACGCAGGCAGCCCCAGCCTCTAATTGCCAGCTGCTCAGCCGCAGAAGCCTCACAAATTGGGTCAGAAGATGTCACTAGAAGTGATGCTCGAGCAAAGGCTTTGATTTTTAGGGATTAACTCCTAACACTTCAAGCCACGCTGGGTGCTGGCACTTAAAACACAAAAGGGAAGCAAATGCCGAGGTGTTTATGCTGAGACACAGGGACGGGCTCTCTGATGCCCTGAAAGCAGTCACACAGACCAGTAAGTGCTTGGAGAGGTTAAACGCTGGCTGAAGGGCTCGGGGCTGGGTCAGGCTCGGCCAGGATCGAGGCCCCTGACCGAACACACCAATTAAGGGGCTGTAGCAGCACAAAAAGCCATCATGGAGCTGCCAGTTGCAGAGCACTCGCTGCCCGCAGCTTCACCACGCTGGTTCCTTCCCAATCGCCCCTCAGTGCACCCGCACAACCGAGCCCGGAGCTCGCCCATTTCTCAAACCCAGCCACGAGGGAAGCCCGATGTCCTGCAGAGCCGGCGGGTGCTCCTGCGCCCTGCTCTGACACACTCAGGGACGCACAGGCAGGCGTCTGTCCCTCTCCCGGCACACAGCGCTGCCTGCCCTACAGCCCACGCGCACCCCGAGGCGCTGCCCGAGTGGTTTAACGCCCCGTGGGATCAGATATCCCAGCACCGGGACCTTCTGCAGAGAGCAAAGCTGGCCTTTGGTGCGGTGACAACGTGTGGTCAACGGGTTTTTGGAGCACGGGGCTCAGAACACAACCTGCGTGACGGAGGCAGAGGCACAGACGTAGGTTTTAGATAAGCACCAAGCAGCCCTACAAGAAATAAGGAACAGGCGCTAACCCCTGCTGAGGTAGGGCAGGAATTAGGGGAGCCACTTGCTACCTGGCAGCCTCTTCCTCAAACTTCCCACGTTCCCAGGCTGCAGCTGAACGTCTTTATCCATCTCCACACATCTTTCATTTCCCTTGCCAATATTTAATCTGTGAAGCATTCAGGAAAACAGCTCACACCACCGCTACTCAAAATAGAAGCGCAGTTTGCTGTAAACCACTTGTTTTTAATCCTCTTTGAGAGGCTGCGATTCTTCTCGACGCAGGAGTCATTATATCACGCTGTTCTTTTCTTGCAATGTTAAGCAAAAACCTTCTGAAGTCTGACACCCCCATCTCTCACTTACCCCTCTGCATGCCAGCTGGAAGAAAAAAAAATTACGCTGTATTCAAGCTGAAGCTAAGAAGTGTGAGCAGGGAATGAAGACGTCCTTGCTGCTCACTGGCTGGTTTAGAGCTGGCCTCTCGTTTCTCACGTCGTGTGACCAGGTTTGCCCGAGCACAGCTTACAGACCCGCTCTCGGAACGTGTTTCTGGGTCACTCTGCAAGCTCGGGTTTTGAAGCAGAACAGAGCCACCCCTTCTCACGGTCTCACTTTCAGGCCCCTAAAAAACCCACAGAGCCAACCATAAAAGGTTGGCAGGGAGGGAACAATAGAGGGTTCTGCAGCTCCAGCTGTGATAGCATCTCTAAGCAGAGCCTCCTCAGACACACAGCAGAGCAGACCAGTTTTTCAGGATTGAACTCCAATGGAAAGCAGGGGAGAGGGAAAGAAACTCCCTTTCAACAGCCCCTGATAAAGGGCAGACTCGGGCACGAAATCAGAAGGAAACGTACCACGTGCAGGAAAAACATCCATGTGAAAATGCAGGAAAAAAGACAGAGAGGATCTTTGACTCCTTGACAACTCAAAGCAAAACCTAAAAGATGCTCAGGGACAAAGAAGAAATAGAGCTAAAAAAATCTACCACATTAAAGCACGTTTTTTATTTTCTCAGCAAAATAAAGCTACCTTACCCTAGACAGAGTAAGCAGTGGGTTAAACGTGCACGTTTTACCAAGTCTCTGCGTCCAGGTGCTTTTATCAGGAGAACAGAACTGTAAACACGATTCGCAGGTCAGAGCCCTGGGACAAGACACGCCTCTGCTGCTGGAGCACAGGCAGCAAGAGGGAGGGAAGGGAAACGCCGAGCTCAGGGTGCCACAGCCACAACCAGAGCCTGTGCCCAAGGAGGTGGCCAGACAGAGCAGGAGAGGCGCCAGTGCCAGAATTTGCTCAGACAGAAGGAAAGACAGGGGCACAGCGGTCACGTTGCTGGATGTGCTGATCCAAAGAGAACCCCCCAGCGAGGGGTTTGGACCCCACACCGCAGCGTGCCGCTGCCAGAGAGCAGAGCTGCCCCCGTGGCGTGCCTCCAAGGCGTTAGTTACCTGGCTGTGGTCTCCCCATCCTTCAGAGGGCAGGAGATGGCTCCGCAGGCGTGCAGCAGTGCCGCCGCCAAGCACACCGCGTAGGCAGCGCTTGACCCCAGCCCGGCTCCCGTGGGCAGCTCAGACCACACCACAATGTCCACGCTGGGAACATCTCTGAAACGCAAAGGGCAGGCTTACAGTGACCTCAAATCCCATCTCGAAACAACATTTCAAAGGCAAAAGATGCCAATTAGGGTCGATCAGAGGAAAAGCTGCTTGAAAACTGGCCCCATCAGCACATGCACACGCACCCGACACACGCAGGCAGCTGAGGAGCCTCGCCGAGCCATTGTACCAGAACAAAGCCTGGCTGAATCGGATCTGTGATTAGCACAGCTCGTCAAGCAGCTAGGAGGGGCACTCCGTAACCAAATACTTGAGCAGCACCATAAAGAGACCCTTCAGAGACTGTTGCATGATTTTAAATACGTCTTCAGTAAAGACCAAGTGTCACAAAGTCCCAGCCACATCGTTACACCTCGCTGGAGCAAGAAGCTGCTGGGGATGATGAAAGGCACACGTGTCTGTGGCCACGGGGCCTCTTCTCCACCCACCGTGTCTGCGCTGTTACAGAGCCCAGCGTCAAAGCCAGGAGCCTGCACCGGCAGGTGAGCAGTGGGAACCACAACCTGGTGGTTTCAGAACACGCTGGTCACAGCCCCAGCGCTGTCACCGAGGAGCACAGGGACTGCAAAGCAAGTCTCCGTCACAGTCCTTTAGCCTTTGGTCCTTGCCAACCAGTACTGGAAACAGGCTGTGATGGTGCTGCATGTATCACACCTCGCCTCGAGCACCCGTTCAGTAACTTACATTATCACCGACTGTGCTGATCAAGTTTAGAAACTGAAACAGCTGTGAGCTGTGGTGACCCCCAGTTCTCAAATTCGGAAGGAGATCCAGCTCAGCAGAGGGATCAGCCACTGAATTCGCAGCTTGTTTCCGTAGGTGTTTCCCTAACCTATGCTAAGCCCGGATGAAATGAGCTGCCTGCAGGGCAGGATGAAATGAGCTGCCTGCAGGGCAGGACATCTGTCTGTCTGTCTGCTCCTACCGACCATGCAGGAAGGGTGGGATGAGCCGCTCTGACTGCAGCGTCTCAAAGCCAGATGCGTGAGAGCTGATGACTCCCAGCCCCCCCACCAAATACACCAGCTTTGAAGGGGTCTCTTGAGGTGCCCAGAACCTAAATAAAGTGTGATTCCTTTTGGTTTCTTATTCTGCCTCAAAGATTTGGTTTCCTTCTGTGACCTTAAAGATTCAATTAACGCTGAACGCCCAAAACACGTTTATTTTGGGGCAGGAGGACAGCCTTACCCATACTTAGCTGAAATAGCCAGGCACATATAAAGAAAGGCAAGAATAGCAAGGCTGTCGGGAGCTGAGGCTTCGGCAGGGATTCCAGCGAACTCTTTCAGTGCTTCGAGCAGTTCTGCGCTGGGGGGCTTAGATTCATCAAAGTCAGCTAGGGAGGCAAGCAGGGGAGAATTCAAACACTTAGAAGCCAGGAAATTGTTAAACTCAAAAGCTGCATTTACACAAATAACTCTTGTTAGAGGAGGCAGACACAGACTACGAACTAGTTACATGTTTTACCTACAAGCTTTCTGCTCAGGATAAAATAAAGCAAAACCAGCAGCCTCCCTGAGAACCTGATCTTCCCCCATCCCCACACCTGCACTGATAGAGGCTCTCTCCTTGCCTTCACTTCTCCCGTGTGCCCATCCACCACCAGGCAAAATTTGGCAAGCCAAGTATTTGTTATTAGAGAATGTGGACGCTGAGGTGCTTCAGATGCGTCTGGAATCCTATCAGCCAGGGCAGGGATGAGCACAAGAGAAGTTCTGGCCGGTGCAGGTGTTACCAGCGTGCCGACCCTGCGGACTTTGTCCTGCTAAGCAAACAGAGCCGGTGAGGGTCTGGGAGCTGGTGCCAGGTCCCGCAGCGGGAAGGGACCCAAGGGGTCACCTGGCACAAGACGCTGAGCGCCCAGGGGTGGTTGGGGCTGGATGGGACCTTACACACCCCCTGTTTCCAGCCCCCTGCCCCAGCCCCGGGTCCCCCCACCCCATCCAGCCCGTGAGGGACGGGACACCCCCTCACCCCGTGCCCCTGTCAGTTGATGAAACCCCCCCCCCCCCAACCCAACCCAAGCCCCCATCCCCTCCCCAGCCCGGTGCCGGCCCCCCCCGGTCCCCTCTCACGCTCGAGGCGGCCCCTGAGGGCGCGGAGGCCGGGCCGCTCCCAGCTCCTGAGGACGCCGACGCCGGGCAGGCGGACACGGAGCCGCTCCTCGCCGCCGGGCCGCAGGCACAGGAAGGTGCGGAGCCCCAGCGCCACGGCCAGCGCCGCCTGCGGGAGGAACGGCACGGAACGGGACGTGAGGACCGGGAACACGACGCCCAGGCCCGTCCCGGCCCGTCCCGGCGCTCACCTTGCCGTGCACCACGGCGTGCTCCCCGTGCAGGATCACCTTCCCCGGCGCCGACACCACCAGGCCCCGCTCCGCCATGGCTGCCCGCCGCCGGGCACCGCGCCCCGCTCCGGCTTCAGCCGCCGGCCCCGCCCTGCTCGCTCTCAGCCAATCGCGGGGCACGCGGAGGAGACGGGGCTGCGGAGCGGCCAATCGGGAGGCGGCGGCGTGGGGTGGCGAGGCCCTGGCGTGAGGCCGGCAAGGGGCGGGAGGTGGCCCCGGAGGGGTTACGGCGGCGATGCTGCGGCGGGCGGCCGCGGTGGCGGCCCGGGGGCTGCGGAGGCCGCTGGGGGCTGCGGGGCGGCGGCAGCGCGGCGGGGCCGGCAGGTGGGGACGGGCCGGGGCCTGGGATCAGCAGCGGAGCCGGGGCCGGGGATCGGGACCGGGGACCGGGGATCGGGGCCGGGGAACCGGGACCGGGGCCGGGGAACCGGGACCGGGGCCGGGAGGTGCCCACCGCCCCCTAACGGCCCCCGCCTCCCGCAGCCCCGCCGGCGCTGCCCGCGCCCCGAGGATCTACACGCGAACGGGGGACGGAGGTGGGCCCGGGGCGGCCGGGGAACGGGGCCTGCGCGGCCCTCACCGGTCCTGACCGCCGCCACCCTCCGCGCCTGCCGCAGGCTTCTCCAGCACCTTCACCGGGGAGAGGAGGCCCAAGGGCGACCGCGTCTTCGAGGCGCTGGGCACCACGGACGAGCTGAGCTCCGCCATCGGGTGAGCGCTCCCCGGGGCATCCCCCGGCCTCCTCCCCGAGCACCGGGGGGCCGCGGCCCCTCTCACCCCGCTGCCCCGCTCACCCTCACCCCCTTTCCCCGCCGCAGGCTGGCCAGCGAGTTCGGCGTCGAGAAGGGGCACGCATTCGTGGAGCAGCTTCACAAGGTGAGTGCTGCCGGCAGGCCGTACCCCACGTCCCTGCCGTGTGCTGTGCTCTTACGCGCCCCGGTTTTACACAGGATGCTCCCGTTGACACGCAGGGATTTAATAAACCTAGTATTAAAACCTTAGAGTTAGGCACCCAATAAACACTAAGACTCCGAGCCATAGTTGCTCCCCAAGAAACAAACTTTAACCAGGAAGGAAGGTGGCAGCTCAAGCAGATCAGTTGCAGGCAGATAAACTTATCTACACGTACCCAGACCTGTGCCCCACACGTCACGGACGCGAGTTAAGCCTTGTCACAGCCTCAGGTTTGGGATCAGGGCACCGTAACTACGTGGGCGTGATGGTGGGAGGCTGCTCCCACCGTGGCAGAATGTGGGTTTTACTAATTAGCTTTGCTGTGCACAGGACCTCACAAGGAGCGAATTGGACACCTTACAGAACTTTACCAGGCCTCTGAAACGTCCCGTGCTATGGAGAGATGCTCCTCTTGGAAGTGGATGTGCCACCGAGCCAGCGCCATCCGCAGCTGTTTGTCACTGCCATTCTCTCAGAGGTTCCTGGTTTGGTGTCCCACCAGAAAAGGGATCCTGCAAGTGCTCCTGGTCTGCTCTCACCAGGGTCACCCAGGGTGGTTCAACGTGCCAGTGAAAATGAGTACACGCGATAATCTGGTTTCTCATAAAGCAATTAGGGAGCACGTATCTGATCCCTCCTGCCAGCAGGCTGGGGATGATGAACAACAAGGGTCGGATCCTCTTTAATCAGCACAACCAGCTGTCGCCTCCCAGAGCTTGCTGTGGTTGTACCGGAGCATCAAAGGCTGGATAATGTAAACGCTTCTTATTTTTGTCCTGATTGCCACATCTAGGTCCAGTGTATGCTGCAGGATGTGGGCTCCAACATCGCGACGCCTCTCTCCTCAGCCAGGGAAGCTCACCTAAGTAAGCCCCAGAGGATTTTCCTGGGAAAACAGGTCGTGAATCCATGCTGTAGTGGACTGGTGCTGGGAGGCTGCTCCAGCATGCGGCAGTGAGAGCTGCCCAAGGGCTGCTCCACACCGTGTGCCTGGGTGCTGAGCGGGTACTGCGTGGTTCCACGAGCTGCTGCTGCTGTGTCTGTGTGACTCGAGCGATGTGAGCTGGCCTGGGGCACTGCTGCAGCTGCTGAACGGGGAGCCAGCCCTGCTCCAGCAGGAGGAGTATTTTGGGGTGTTTTCTTAGGACGTACCAGTCCAAGAAAGGTGGAAGGAGAGCCCCATCTGTGAATGATTCTGCAATTCTTGCAGTTGACTCTGCTTTTCCTTCTGTAGAACGAACCGCGTTCAGCGAGAAGCCTGTCCTGGAGCTGGAGCAGTGGATTGACAGCTACTCAGAGCAGCTTCCTCCGCTCAGAGCTTTCATCTTGCCTGTAGGTATTGCTCGTGCCGCTCGCTGCCAGGAGAAGGCTGGCTGTGTTAGGGTAAATCTGCTCCACCACTTGCCGTGGGAGCCAGGAGAAAACAGGCTGTGGAGCTGTTATTTGTGCTGACAAATAGTGAAGAAAAGCATGGAGAAGGACCAGGCCGAGTTAAATTTCCACGTGCTTATGCATTTAGATCTCTCTTCCCAGTTGCCTGGCCGTAACAGAGCGTTTGTTCAGCTGCATGTGTGCGAGATGCGATGAGCTTTGCTGCAGTTGTCCAACGAGGTGGATGGCTGGCTGTTAGCAGGCACTGATGTGCTGTTTCATTGTCGTTGCAGTCGGGAGGTAAAAGCAGCGCCGCTCTCCATTTTTCCCGAGCCGTCTGCCGCAGAGCTGAGAGGTGGTGAGTGTTGGCTCGTGGTGTCACTGAACAAAATCAGTAGATGATCAGACCGCTACAATAACAGCAAACCAGAGAGAAAACTCATCTGCTCGTTATCTGAGTGACTTCCATATGAAGCCATTTGTGTTTGCCTGAACCCGCTGTGCAGCAGCTCTAACCCAGTTGCTGTGGGTTCCCTGCTGAAGCAGCTGATGTTAAGGAAGATGTTACTGTAGATGTGCTCTCCTTGCAGCAGGGCAACCTAGTCTGCCAAAAGCTAACATCACAGTCAGTTTCTTCAAAAGACAGCTAGAATGAGGGCTGTACACGAGGCCAGAGGCAATGAACAGCTCTGTTCCCTCACCAGCAAAAGGGTTCCTGTGTACCTGCAGAAAGGCATAATGATCCTTCAGGTTATTCACTTACAAGCTGCTCCCATTATTCAGTGAAACTCACTCACGAGTATCCTTTAGTGGAGCACAATTGCAGTCCTCCAGACAGTTACGGTAACGATTTGTGGTACGTGGCCACCACGGATTTCTCTGGTGGAACTGAGCAGCGCTCACAGCTGCCATGGGGGATCAGGACAGGGGCTCCACGTGAAGTTTGGTGCTCCAGGAAATTCATTTATTTATTTGTTCATTCAGAGCTCGCAAGTTAAATGCACTAAAACTTGCCTCTTCTTGTTCTAGCGTGGTTCCTTTAGTACAAGCAGGGGAGGCAGATCCAAATGTGGCCAAATATTTAAACAGGTAAAAAAAAAAAAGTCCATCCACCTCCTTATTCTGTACCACTGGAGCGTGCTTGTTGTTGTTCGCTTAGGCACAGCACAGAACGGTGGGGTTTTACATTTTGAGGAGTTTCCCTTCTAGATTACAATCCTTGAAGTTTTAACAAGCAGCTTTTTAAAAAGTACGGTTGTGTGGCCTGTATATCTCAGCAGACACCGCTGGGGTGCCGGAGGGGCAGTCCCTTCACTTTCTTCTCGGAGGCGCTTTTGGGAGTCACTTTTTGTACGGGCTGCCTTTGCTTTACTTTACCTGCACTTGTGCTGTAATGGAACGCGCTTTGTAGCACACTGCGGATACGCGGGGTGGGAGAGGGGATCTCACTGCTTTTCCCTTGGTTTACAGACTGAGCGACTACCTCTTCGTTTTGGCACGTTACGCTGCAATGAAGGAAGGGAAGGAAGAGAAAATATACATAAAGTCTGAGCAGTGACTGGGAGCTGGGATGTTTGCTTTCTAGATCATGGAAAGGTAAATCCAGCAGAGTGCTTTCCTCAGGCATGGACAGGACAGAGAGCAGGCCGGCACTGGGAACGTGAGCTGCCGAGAGCTTCCAACTAAAATAGCTAGGACCTTGTTCAGAAACGCTGTAAGGAACACAGCTGTTCTGTTTGGCCTTGTCCGAGTATCTCTGGTAGTAACACTGGTGCTCGTTTCAGAATTACTCTTTGTCCTACACTGGAACTGAGTCAGGAGACTTTTAATAACTACAGATGATTTCTAGAGATGTCTTAATTTCCCTGGGCAGTGGCAGGTTCTGTGGAAAGACTTTGACGGGGCTCTGAGGAATGAAGAAGAGAAAACAATCAGCTTCTCTTTGTAAGTCACAATGCTCGAACAGAACAGCCACTGTGCAGAGATTCAGGAACTCTGTCCACGGGCTTTGAAATAATAAATGTGATTTACTCGTACCAAAGGGCCCCTAACTGTCATCCTTTAATACTGATCCCAGCTTGCTTTTCTTTTTTAAGTTGCTTTCAATCCATCAGCCCTGGCTGGAGCTGAGCTGTGTAGATTTACAGGAACGCACTTCGAATTCTTTGGCTCTGGCTGCCTCTCCTTATGCGTGTGAAAAATGCCTCCGTGCTGACAATCCCATGCATCCTCTGCCAGGAACAGGCTTGTGCAGGATGGGGATTCAAGGAGGAAGGGCCAAATCCTCCAGGTCAGGTGCAGGTACGACCTGTTTAGTTAGCTGGGCTTAACTCCATGCAGAGCTGCCCTCCCAGCACGCAGACCCCTTGAGCACGCCTTGGTCACGGCGACCCCTTTGGCTGCGGGTGTTTGAGTCCAGTTGTCAAAATCCTATCAGCTGCAGGGCACTTGGGTCCAGTTTGCAGATAAAGGGGTTGTGACGAGTAGCAGAGGCCTGGAGCCTTTTCAGCTGGCACAGCTAGAGGTGGAAGAGAGAGGCCAATACCCACAGATGTTCGTACCCAACACGTTAACGTCTCTGGGAGTTTCACTGCTGTGGAGCTCTCAGCAGTGCGGATGTCCTAAAGGATGTCCCAAAGCTTGGGGGATCTGGCTGCAAACACCACGATAGAATGCAGTGCTTCCAGCAGAGAAGACATCCTGTCTCAGAGCCCACGTAGGGCAGCTGAGCGCTTCATCTTTCAGAACAGCTGCAAGTTTTGCTGTTTTTTTTTTACTGTCTTATCATTTTCAGTAAATTTAAGCATATCAATGTACATGATATAAGCTTAGCAGCCCAATCTTCTAGCAGCAAGCCAAAAGCACCTCCAAGTAAATTGACAGAACGAGCTAACTAAAATTCAGAGATCTTACACTCGCTCCGTTGGAAGCTTTTTCAGCTTCCTGATGGATTGGACTGCCAAAAAACCTGGTACGTACACAAGTGCGTTACAGCCAGCTGAAAGACTTAACACCTTGCTACCCACGTCGTAGGTAGAGCAGCCAGACGACGACAGTCCATGCAGTTAAAAGTCCAAGTCTCTTACAGCTCAGCAATGCAACCTGTCTCACACACGTTCTTCCACGTGGGTTTAAGTTGTCCCCCCTTGTGTGGAGGAGCATCACAGAAAACAGGGCTGTAAGGTGATGGCACAGGTTAAGCGCACTTGATTCACCCTAAGAACACGACTTGGTGGTGGGAGCTCTTAACTCACGCAGCTTCCTCCGTTCAATTATTTAAGCAGGAACAACTTCAAAGTTGCTCCCCAAAAGTCCCTGGCTTTTGTGTTAACTTTTTGATCAGAGTGGGGTCAGAGTGAAGAATGCCCAGCACTAATAGATACCGCTGGCTCATTATTCACCCTTTTTTTTAACGCATATTTCATGGCTACTGTTAATGCACATTTTTCACAGAGTAATTTTCCAAGCCTTAGCCAGTAACACATCCCAGTGACAAATGCTCTTGATTTGGACTGTACCGTCAGCTGCAATGTCACATCAGACATTTTCTCAATGCCTGCTCCAGACAGGCCATCCAGTTTTATGATAGCTCTGTCTCAGTGAGCACTATTGAACCTTAAGAATCCAGAGGCTTTTCAAGTTTAATTGAATAAAATTCTTAGCAATATAAATTCTTCATGAATGCTATATAAATCAGCTCCAGGATGGATTTATAGTATTTTATTTTTTTTCCCAGCTGGGGGGAAGAAATCTCACTACTGTTTTGGGACCAAAGCTAGTATTGTTTTGAGCGCAAGGAGGAATAAATTTAGCTACTGCACTTTTATACGATGTAGAGATAAAATTTATTAGAGTTCACTCAGCTTCCAGCTCGCCCCCTCTCCTGTTCTGCCCAGACAGCCCCGTGCAATTGTTTCAGCACAGCTGAGGCTCGGGGGGCTGGTGTCTGGGGTGCCCCTGTTGTTCTGGATAAGCGGGCACAGTGGGCAGTGCCTGAATTTAGGCACGAGCGTGGTTCAGGCTGAGAGCGGTCCCAGCCCCAGGCGGCTGCAGCTCAGCACAGCTCCCCCGAGGCCACGCTTGGCCCTTTGCAAGTTCACAGCCTGCAGTGCTCGCCTGCTGCTTCAGCACGGTGTAGCACAGCCCCGGCTGTATTAAAGGGACTCCTCTGTCCCAAACACTGCCCCCTAACAAGGGAACTGCTGGCCACAACGCTGCAGGAAGGCTTGGGTCCCCAGGCTCCCAGGGGCCACTGGGATGGAAGCAGGGACGTTTTGCACCAAGCTCAGCAAAGAAGTTCCAGTGCAGCTGAGCTGGCAGCTGCTAACGCCCAGGGAGCAGCACGCAGCAATGCATCAGAGCCTAGCAAGAGAGGGGACAGGTGAACAAAGTAGGAGTGAGAATTAAGTACAAACTTTAAAGTGAGCAAAGCCCCAGTGCTCTGGGTTAGCAGTTGTTGTTCCAAGTCCTTTGTCCCCACCTAGCAAATCCAGCCGTACGACACGGGGGTTGCAGTGCCTGCACCTCATTAATATAACGAGAGGAAGGCAGATGCTTTGTCCGTGCTGACCGTATGCGGAGCCCAGACACATTCCTGCCTAGCAGGGTGCCTTATTTATGATTATGTTGGATCTGCCAGCGCAGACATATGTTGGTAAGGGTCGTTTATTCTTGTTTGTAAAATGTATGGCTGCTCCTAGCTTACGCACTGTCAAAACTGGAAGAACTGGCCCCAAAATCTCTTGCTGCATGATTGGATCAGATGCCTGTACATCTGTTAACGCTGTAGGAGCTGTAAAATGAAATAAGTTTCACTATAACTCAAGCACCTCGATTACTGCCACGATGTGTGAGCAGCAGAGCCGGCTGCTGCTCTTGCAGAAATGACACAAACATACATTTTGCCAAGTTGTATGGAAATTTATACAAGGCAGCATTTTCTCAGCTAGTGCAGAGGAGGAAGGGCCCATGTAAGTGGGCCCCCACCCTGCCAGGAGGCGCAGGGGCTGCCTCCAAAAAGGAAGCCAAAAAGCCGGGGGCAGCAGCGGTCCCGCACTGCTCCTGCCAGGCCGGAGGACCAGAAGGACCAGAAGGACCACAGGCCAAGTCCTCAGCAGTCGCAGGCCCCTGAAACACTCATTTTGCCTGGAAGAAAACCCCTCCCTGCCCAAACAGCAGTTTTACAGCAAGGTAAGCCCTGGCTAGAAGAATACGGGTGTGCAGTTAAGGCACCCCAGGGAAGAGGCACAGCCCCTGCATCAGACACAAGCAGACTCGGCCCTGCTGTGTTGCACAAATCCATCCTGCTCTCCCACCTCCACAGCAGCCTGACCGCTCAGCACCTGCACAGGTCCCTAACGGGCTGCAGGAGCTGCTGCGTCCTCCCTCTCCATCCCAACACGCAGCCAGCCCCTGCCCAGCGCACGGCCGTGGGTGTATGGAAGGAAGGAGTACTGGCCTGCAGCGGGTCAGGGATGTGGAACGGTCCTGGCGTGCATGGAGCCAGCCCCGGCGAGCTCCCGCTTGCTGGCTCGCCACGCAGCGACGGCGAAGCAGGCATTTTGCAGGCCTGGCTGGCTCTTGCCAGCTTTCTGCCTTTGCAGCATCTGCTGTGGGGTTTCTTTCTGCTGTTTTTGACGGCACCATATGCCTCGGTGTCAAAACAATGGCGCTTGCACACTGACTGGGAGCCCTCTTCCACGCTCCCGCCGAGCGCCCTCTCCCCAGCCCAGCCGAGGGCCCACGGGGCTGCCCCGAGCGCCGCGGTCCCGGCCAGGGAGCGGGGCCGTCAGCACGGCGAGACCCAGCTCGGGGGGACAACGCGGGGCTCTGAAGCTGGCAATCGAAGGGCTGCACCACCACGCACGTACCCACCTGAACGCGGAGGGGAAGCTGGACCTGCGGCAACAGGCACAGCTCCGCACTCCTGCAAGGAAGCGATCCCGGAGCCAGGCGAGGGGAAAAGCCCGATGCGAAGGGCCCCACACTGGAAAAATAGCAGGGGCTTCCAGCCCAGCTCCTTTACCCCTACATCCAAGAAGCACCCCTACTCTCCTGAAGCTACCAAGGACCGAACTTGTGGCACCCTGTGGACCAAACAGCGTTTCTCCAAGCACATTCTAAGACACAAGGACAAATCCTGCTCAGAACAACCCTGCCAGGTCCCTCCAGGCTCAGAGGTGCCCTTATCACCACCAGCAGCGCCCCAGGAGCCCATCTCAGGGCTACCCGAGCACGTGAAAGGATCCAGCCTGACAAAAAGGACGTCTGAGTGACAGCAGCCACCACCCGCTGGCAGAGTATCAACACCCCAGAGCTCAACTCCCACTTGTGTTTGTGCCCCGAGCAGGAGCATCACACCCGGAGGGTTCCCTGCCCCTAGGGGAAGGAAGAAGAGACGTCCACTCATCGTACTCATACCAGGTTTATTTTTCTCTTCCCTGCATTATCCACAGGATGTACCAAAGGCTCCACAGCAGCAAATCTTCCATAGAAAAAACAGCCATCAATCTCCCTCGGCAGAGCCACCCGGCCCTACAAGGAGCCCGCGGCACGCAGCAGCACAGGCAGGGGCCAGACACGTTCCCAGCCCTCTGCTACGGGAAAAAACCGTGTGAAAGCCTCTCAGTCAGCCAGGAGCCAGCTACTCAGGAGAAATATCCTTGTGTACGCGGCCACCAGGGCATTTACCAGACGATCACGTTTTATACGCCAGCTACAAATCGGATGTGGTGCCTTGTAGTGCAACGATTCCAGGTTCGGAGGGACCTAGCAAAGGCTGTGTTAAGATCTCTTCTAGGATTGTACTCCTGAGGAATAAGGGGGAAAGGGGAGCAAAGATTTTACCTCACTGCACTCACCAAAGCGTCTCACGGAACAGTTTTTGTGCTCTGTTTAAACCCTGCGTTCTACAAGAGGGATCTCGTGTAAGATTTCAAGCTACGAATGGTGCAACCCAGAGCCTAAACCTCTCAGCTACACAATCAACGACAGCTTAACGCTGAAATGCTATGGAAAAGCAAACTAAAAACCCCAACCAAATTATTTTGACTATCAACTTTAACTTCCCTGGACTTAGTCCAGTACCTTGAGTTCTCTGGGCGCAGACATTCCTGCCCTCACCAACGCTTCCAAATCACTCCTCAATATTACCGAGATGACTCAGAAAAAGGACCCCAACATCGCTTCCAGCCACTGATTTAGAAATAAATATATAAATAAAATTCTTTCTTTCTGAAAATCTGCTAAAGCCAGGCAGAACAGAGAAGGATGAAGCAAAGGGCATTTCTTTCCTCTCGGCTGAACGTTGCCAAGTATTTTCTGGTCTGCTCGAAACGCGAACACGCGGCGGGTAAAAGGGCCTCTTCCAAAGAGCCCAGGGAACCTTCCCCCCGAGGACAGGGATACAAATCCCCGCTAGACGGACCAAGGCAAGGCAGAGGACGAGGCAGGGTTCGTCAGCCTCACACCAAGCGGCTGCTGCGAGCCGACGCGTGCAGCGAGGCCCCGACACGGCCGTGCAGCGCCGAGGGGCCAGAGCGCAGGGTGAGAGCCGCCAGCGCCCCAGGAAGGGGACGAGGCTGGAGGCAGGCCAGCGGAGCTACCGGCAGCCTCTGAGTTTGGTTTTTGTTAGTGAGCGGTGACAGAGGAAGGGGAGAAGGTGGCTGGTTTTTGATCCTGTCCCAGAGCAGAAGGTACGCGGCTTTGCTTTCTGCCAGAACCCAGCAAGGCCCGAGCGGCCCAGCAAACTGTCCTCCCACCGGGCCTGAGGCAGGGCGTGCAGCAGCACGAGGGATGGAGCCTGGGAAGCTGCGGACACTGTACAAATGAGGCTCTGGACTTGGTTAGAAACAGCAGGAAGGGTCCACACCTTCCCAACACACACACATGCACACACCCCCACACGCTCACACTGTCCTGAAACACAACGTCCTGAAATTCACAACCACCTGAAAAAGCTGCCTGCTCCAGGCAAACAGCAGCTGGAAAAGTAAGGCCAGAAAGAGACAAAGCAACCAAAATAAAGACTTTGGCAACAACGTGATTGGGCTGTTACACAGAGGCCAAGTCTGAGTTCACCAGTGCATCTCCCTAAGCAAAGAGGCTGCAGACAAAGTGAAACTTCTGTCCAAGCGGGAGGAATTTTGCCAGTGGAGGCTTCCAGAGGACTCTCGGCAGCTCCACACGTTCCCCTTCCAGAGGGAGCAGGGGGCTCCTGCCCCACTGCAGCGCTCTGCTGGGGAGCGAGGGCTGCCCGAGCTGCGCGCCAGCTCCCGAACTCTGGAAGCTGAATAAAATCAAACCTCTTCTGCTCCCAAGCAAATTCTGACAACTCCTTTCATCCAAATCGCAGGCTTTATAAGAGCTTGGCAGAGGCACAGCTGGCGCAGCACGCTGACCCCCACGCCTGCTGCTTGAGCTCTTAACCTACAGCACTCCGAAGCCTTCCTGAGAGTGGCAGGGTCCATCTGCTCGCATTTAACCTGCTGCTTCTTGAGTCTGGACTAGTGGTTCATGCTCGAGACGAATGCAAGGGCCTTGCACACAGCAAGGGTGTCGGGAAGCGCCCCCCCCAGTACCTGACCTGAGTAAAGAGTGCCTGTTTGTGGCACATCCAGTGCTGCTGCCTCGTTCTCGTCTCCTTGGGGGCTCAGTCCTGTTCCTGCCCTTGTGCAGCTTTTCACTGACTGACTTCCACCCAGTAAGAAACTGGACCAGCTCCTGGGAAAGGAAAAAAGAAACGGTCCCCTGTGGCAGCTGCCCAGCCCGCACAGCCTGCTGGGGGTATCACGGTCACTAATCTGACTGGCACTTTTAATGCTCCTTTTACGCTCCCCCGGGGTTTGCTTTTAAAGATGATTTACGTGGGTGTCAAGTGAAGTGTATTGGGGCAGGCCCAGCACCTCCTTCATCCTGGAGAAGTGCCCAGGAAGAGCCAGCCCTGTCTAGCCCAGCAGCTCTTCCCTGTAAACCTCCATTATCAGCTGCATCTCTCCGGCCTTCGAGCGAGCAGCCAGCTCCCGCAGGGCTGATCCACTCTGTGCATGAAGGCCTCCACCTCCAGCAGCAGTCAGCAGCTCCGAGAGCCCCTGTCGTGGAGTCCAGGGCCATGGCAACTAGGACAGCTCAAAGCCAGTGTTCATGCTGATGGCGTAGCGCAGCTTCTCCCGCAGGATGCTCTTCTTGCTGTAGTTGGGAAGCTTGAGGAGGTTGAAACAGGTAGAGGAGGTCGGGAGGCGCCCACCTGGCTCTTTCTTGCGGATGGTGAAGAAGCCCCGCAGCACGCTGCCCAGCGTGTCCCCGGTGTCCTGGAACGGGGTAGAAAAGCTGAGCTCGTCCTGGCTACACACAGGTGCTAACACAAAGCCTGTCTGCTGGGAGCAGGGAGAATGAAACCCCAAAGCCCTGTCCCCCACGGCTGCTAGAAATGCGCTTCTCTTTTAACTTCAAGTGCCATTACACGTGCAGGGTCCCTCTGCAGGGTGCAGAAGAGGATCAGCGGCACAGGGGGGTCACACGCGAGGAGAAAACATAACCCTGCAGACAAGCAATAGGAGCCCAATTGCTGCTGTGCGTGGGAGAGGGGAGGTGCAGCCACGAGCATCCTATTAGTGGAAGGCTGCTTTCACCTTCCCCTGTGGAGCACATATCTTCGTGGTTTAGCTTCCTGGTCAGAGGGAGGAGATGAGGAGGCTGGGCAGGGAAAGAAGCCTGCCAGAGGTGAGGCAGAGAATGCACGGGACACGAGCGAGCAGGCTGCCTACCTGATCGTCAGAGACTTCCACACAGCGGATGGAAAATGGAGGCTTGAGGTAGGCAAAGCCCAGAAGTGGAGGCCTAGAGCAGCTGGTAACGAACTGAAAAAGTGATGGACAGTGAAAGACAGCAGCAGTGCGAGCAGCCTGGCTCCACCAGACACACGGCTAACGCAGCCGCAGTGAACAGCTGCCTGGACTGGCATCTGAGCACCCCACGGTACAACGCTGCTGAGCTTTGGTGCTCCGCTAGCCTTTGAAAACTGCCGGCTCTGCAGGACTGTTCGTGGCAATGCAAGGGCACTTACGGGAACTTTGCTCCCAGGGCTGCCCCTCTGCTTGCCCAGGGGAGCAGGGTGGGGATTTTAAGGCATTATGCATTCTGATACTCCTATTAGGGCAGAAAACAGGCTAGCACGGCACTGGCCCAACCACCCCGAGTTCCAAGTTGGGCCAAAATGACCGCATTTACCTTGAGAAACATCGCTCTCTCCTCAGGGCTGAAGTCATTGGCTAAGATGTCCCACAACCAGATAATGACCCGGTGACTCCCGTGGAAGCCCCCGTAGTACACCGTGTGTTTTCTGGGGAGAGAAAGGTAGTGACAGGCTCGTGGCCTGCAGCAGCAGGGTCACAGCTGCCAGCTGCCAAGTGCCGGAAGGATCAACACCGCTGCCATGAGTCAGGGTTCGCTGCTACAGCAGGCACTGCCAGCACAGAGCCCCACAGAGGCACTGGATCAGAGAAAAGGGAAGGGCAGAGAGAAATTCTGCTCTCAGGAGCCATTGCATGCCAGTGGAGGATAAGACTCTTTGTGTTCAAAGCAGCAGACTGAGCTGGCCACTTACTTCAGGTCCTCAAGGTCGATCTCGGCATTGTCACCGGAGATCAGTCGCTGCAGCTCCGGTGCGGAGAACATACGAATCCACTCAGGCTTGATGATCGACCTGAATCCACTGATGAGCGCCGCTGTCTGACTCTTGATTTGCGTGTGCATGCGGAAGTGAGCCATGAGATGGATGTAGCTGATCCTGCGGGCGAGAGGCACGGTGGCAGGGGGGGAGCCGGAGCAGCACGAGACACCCACCTCACTGGTGTGACACGGGGCTGCCAACCTACCTCTCCAGCCCTTGGGCACTAGCGCTGCCTGGAGAGGCATTATTTCTTCTCCTCCAGGGTCCTGCTCTTTATTTAAGCAGGAGGAGCTGTTCCTCTGCCTGGACTTTTTTCCTTCTGTCTCTGGGCCTGCCTGCTCCTTCCTTAGAGCTCCTTCCCAACCAGAGAGCAGCCGGCTCTAGCAATTAGCTGAATAACCCTGGCTGAACAGCAGCTGACAGGGGGAGCATGCAGCCAGCTCCTCTTTAAAGGATCAGACCCCCAGTGACAGGAACTTCTCTAGGTTTGAAAATCAGCTCTCTGGGGCTCTGGTACTGCCTGCACTGAAACCCATGGCTCATCAACGTGGTTGTAAAGGGCACCATTCCTAAGCAAGCCAGTAAGCAGGAATAGTTGGAAAGGAAAGAGCCAACAGATGATTTTGCACAGAGTTTTCCATGGCTTTTTCAGACAAATGCAGCTTAGAAAATAATTTGATACTGCTGTGAGCGGCCATGTAGACAGAAGCAGCACTGTCAGTGCCTTACACGAGCCACGTTTTCTATCTTGTTACAGTCCGACACGTTTTAGATGATCCTGAGAACACACGAATTGCTACGCAGTACATGCAAAAGAGGATTCAGCATCTGCTCACAATCATCAGAAATACCATGCATACAAAATGCTTTGCTATTATGAAAATACAGGCCTGTTCCCAGTTCCTCGGGATTAACAAGTCACGCTCTGCACAGCCTTCACTGGAGCCGCAACTAACACACTAAAAAGCTGCAGATTTCCACGCACATCCCAGGAGCACAGAAGAGGTGCAATGTTTGTTAGAGGGAGGCACCATCATTATTCCTCTGCTTACCAACAGTGGAAATAACCGAGCTCGCTGTTCATCAGTTCCTAGGCAGACACTACCACAATCACGTTGAGTGGGTTTTCAGCTAGGTAACCTCACTGTTTCCCGATTGCTTTCACTTACAATACTCCTCCTGCTCCCTCTCAACTACCAATTTATGTGCACATCTGCACAAAAGCTTCAAAGTTTCTGCTGTAAGCGAGCACAGCAACACACAGGACTTTCAACCTCCTCCTCGAGCTGATTTCTGACAAGCCAGAGAGATCCTTTCAAATGCAAACTCCCTGGTCAGAGCTCAAGAGGGGAAAAGACTGGGAAGCTCAGACTGCAAAGCATGCTAACAAAGATAAATCTTCAGGTAGGATCCAGCTTTCACTTGCCATTAGAGAGAACAACCCCCAGATTACCAGTTCAAACACACATCTGCTTAATAGATATTTTACCCTGCTTTTATGATCACTGAAGGGTATAGAGAAGAAAAAAAAACGAAGGGAACAAAAAGGTGGGTTTGGTTTTCAGGCTCCGGAGTTGACATTTACGATAACTATCTAAAAGCCGGTTATCTGTGAAAATAGCTACAGGGCTCAGTGTCTCCTCTGATTTCCTGTGTCTAAAGTACGACTGTCGACTGCATTTGAATTCAGCACTGTCTCTTCTGAAGAACAGTGCTTTATACAACTGCCACATGTTATCATTTTGAGAAGATCTGTCTGCTCCAAGGTGTCTTTGAGCATCTGTGCCCTCTATGTTCACAACTGTGTGCCTGAATTGCTTTGAATCCATCTGTCTGTATCTATCACCATCATTAAATCCTGCAGAATCTCACAGACTGTGCCTTTGACCTCAGAAGCACTGTTTCAAGAAGTAAATTGTCAATTTTTATTTTGCAAATCGAATTTAATACAATTTCTGCCGATGAACTGTAACCAGCAAATTCTATTAAGATATTTATGGGCTCCTTCTACTCTAATCTATTTCAAGTCATTCCAGATGCAAGAATAAAGTATTTTGCAGTGATGACCTTAAAAATCTAATTGCTGTACTTACTTATTTTCATTGGTAACAGGAATGGTCTTCCCTCCAGGAACAAGTTCATGGCAAACAAGCTGAGGGAAGAAATGATTGTATTGCTAATTACTGCCTGGAACCACAATGGAAAGAAATGCCACGCTAAGCTGTTACCTCCCCATAAAACATTTATTTTTACAATAAAACAGTAGGATTTAAAATTTAAGTAATAATCCTGCTTCTGCCTCAAACCAGTTTCACTTAACTATTGACACGGTAATTGAGCAGCAGGGAACTCCAACTCTCCCACCGGTGGTGCCAGCCCATCTTCGAGGAAGCCTCCTCTCTAGGCTGATCCATCACTGCTGAACCGCACACAGATCAGTTCAAAGAGCCCTGGGGGACTGTCGCCATCCCAGAATCCAGAGACAACAGCCTCAGAGCCTCCGCATGGCCCAGTCCAACAGCCCGATCCGAAGCTATCTGCTCCCCAAGTCTCACCTGGGACCACCGGAGTGACAGAGCTCCCTGGAGTTCACTCCCTCAAGCTGGGCACTCAACACACGAAGCAGAGCGTGCTCAGAAAGTGAGATTGGGGGAGAAGGATCCTTCCTGCCCTGTCAGGCCAAAGCCTGGTGCTCAGCCGACAGCACTGCTCACAGATAATGGCAGGGACCCTCAGGGTGCTTGCTACAGCAACAGTTAGGGCTCATCTACGCACCACCAGACAGGCAGGAATTCACTATTCCCATATTACACTGGCCTCTGTGCTTCGTTTCCTGGTGACTTCCAAGGCCAGAACGGAGCCTGGCACAGGGAACAAGCTCAGCTCCCTTGTGCCCAACACAGCCTCGTACCTAGCAAGGACAGACAAGTGCATTCAGGAACCACAGGGTTACCCCACCTGGCTGCTTCAGGATGGCCAAAGCACAATGCAAACAAAAATCCCTGGGTTTATCCTGAACTTTTGAGTGCTGCAGCCTTCAATGTCTTACTGCTGGGCTCTCATATGCCGGTTTCTTACTTTATTTTTAAAGTGGAAAGCATAAAACAATGTTTTTCAACGAGAAAAGAAAAAATCCTGGCACTAGAGAAGTTAAGGGTCAGAGGGCAAACTTTGTTGAAAGAGCTGTTCTCTGCCCACGGCTAAATATTGAACGAAGCCCCAGAATCCTACGGCTGAATTCAGACAACCTCTGAATCCGAGCCAGCCTTTGAGTACAGGCTTTTTTTGTGAAAGAAAAGCGGAGCTAAGCCCTAACCGCAATCAAACACAAGGTCATTTATGAGACAATCTCCTCAAGATTCTCAGTCAGATGGGGCCACGTAAAGCATGCAAGTCACCCAGAATCAGAGTGAAAAGCGCTCTGCGTAGCACAAGTTGGAACAGATTGCCTGTTAGATGCCCAAGACCAGCTATCAGAAAGCTCAGCAGAGAAAAACAGATGCCTTCTGCTGGCCACACAGACTTCAGGTGAGTATCTCTGCCCTACAGACACTAATAAAAGTTAGGATACTTCTGCTCAGGGGCCAAACCTACTTCTGCTGCTAACTGCTTATATTCACAACCTGCCACTTCGGGCATCACAGGCTTTCCCACAGCAGCAGGCAGCGATCCTCAGGATCGCTCTCAGCGCTTCTGAGGCTCTTCCTGAAAACATCAGACAGGCAAGGGAGATGATTCCTGCAGAAAACAGCTAGGATCTAACCAGGAGCAAGAGGGATTGCCTGAGCCAGGACTGTGGACTCACTATCGGTGCTCATCAACAGATAGCAGAGGGAGGGTGTTGGGAACACAGCAGGGACAAGGTCCATGTAATTAATAAAATTAATAAAAGCCTACCTGACCCATCACATCTTCATCGTAGGACAGCGTTAAGCCCAAGTCACTGATATCACCATCATAACGCTACAGGAACAACAAAGAGAGGGAAAGAAGTTAGTTTTTAACAGCAGGAGCAGCATTTCTGTATCGCTCCCCCACTACGGGATCCCTAGAAGGAACTAGGCACCAAAGCACAACAAATACACAACTTGCTTGAAGTTATGGGAGAGTGCACAAGATCTGAGGCTAAATCTTGGGAATTACTGATTTCCATTTCCAAGTTTACACCTTCAGAGTCCTTTTTCATCCCTGCTTGCCCCAGTAAAAACAAAGGGCCGCTGCACGCCAACTTGCTTTGGTATCAGCACGCAGCTCCACTAATGCTATTACTTTCAGGGTGTTTTTCATGATCAGAACCCTAAAGGCATTTGCAAATCTAGTGTTCCTAGCAGCAGCCAGTGATAACAGAGTTGAACATCAGGAAAAATAATGCTCAAACCTTAATCGAAGTGAGATTTTTATAGAACTCGGAGTCCAAGGAGGGAAGTTCATCTACGGAGCTGTAGAAGACACTGTGGTGGTGTCCAAGTAGCTGACTCAAGAAGAAGGAAGCAAATGGTACATCCACAACTATTCCCTGCAGACAAGAACAACGCAGAAGGAAAGTCACTCTGTGTATTTGCTACGTGCAACGTCTTTGGTTACCTAGCAGGCCTGCAGGACAGATGATGTGTTGTGGGACAAATGCAAAGATCTAAGACATTGAAATCAGCTAAGAAAGCCACATCCTCTTAAAATCCATTAGTTAATGGAAAGGTGCAAAAACGCAAACGCAAAGGGGAACTCTGTTTCCTTTAACGAACTACTTTAGGTGGAGAAGGTCATTCTGCCTCTGAACTATTTAGGGCAATGCTAACAGTAACAATATCCTAGCACGGCAGCTTTAGCTCACCTCGTATACAGCCTTCCCAAGCATCTTTCCCACAAACTCAAAGAGCTGCAGGTAGTTCTCATGAATGTAAGATGTTGGGGATGGATACAGCCTCTCATCGCCACTGGTTGTCTGCACACAGAGAAAAGAATACAGTGAGCCAGGCTGTTTGTGTTTGCAGCTACTCACGACACCTGCAGCCCTGCAGCGTACCTTGAACAAGTTGAGTGCAGGGTCGAACACCTTTTTTATTATTTCTTCCAGAAACTCTTTGAAGACACCATCTTGATCAATACCAGCCTCATCGACACCCAGATCATTCACAAATTTCACTCTGATCACGCCCTTCATGGCGTTCTGGGAAAGCTGTCGTAGCTGCTCATATCCATCCTACGCAGACCGGAGAAGCATGGGACAAACATGTGGTAAGACACATGAAACACCCATGCAGACGTGCAGCAGAGACAGGAGACAGAGATACAACACGTGAATCTGCGTTTGTCATTGCATTTGTGTGTCCAAAACGACTGGCATTTTTCCTAGTCAAAACTCCAGGTCTGTACCAGTCTGAACTGAAGTCCAACATTTCTCTTAGCATCAATTCATTAAAAAGCAGACAGAACTGCCACGAACTGCCAGAACTGTCCCTCAGCACCCACAGAGAAGATAAAAACACATTCACATCCCTCGTCAGGCCAAGTTGCTTGCTGGCTTGTTGGCTCCTGCAAGCCCTGTCACTCACCTCCAACATCCGTGAGCGGCGGATGGTGATGTGGGTGACGTGAGGTGATGCAGAGCTGGTTTCAACCAGTCCAAGCTTCTCCTTCTCCTTCGTAACCATGTTTCGGAAAAGAAGCACCCTCTTAAAAAGAAAACATGGGTAAGCCTACAACCACAGGGGTCCTCACCCTCCCATGCAGCAGAGCTTTCAGATGTTCCTGATGCACGGCTACAACTAGCTCTTGGTTGTCCTGTCCCCAGCTTGGCCCTTTACCATCGTCAGCCATTCACTAGAAATGGGGAGGATCTGCCTCCTTGTTCCCCAGTGAGGCAGAGAAATTCCTGAAGCCCTGCTTTGGAAGGGACAAGGTCCCGACAATATTGAAAGTAAAAGCACCTTTCCCATCACCACATCAGAATTCATCTTCTCTGCAGATTTGCTCTTTGCAAAAAGACACTGCTCTCTGCATCAAGACTCTCTCCAAAGCCACACGATGCACTGCTGGCTGACCTCAGGCAACTGCCCACACAAAGAAACTCTCTCCCAGTGAAAGAAACCAAGACAGAGGAAATACATGGGAAAGAGCGGGGAACGGAGGAAAAGACCTTTGTTTAACTAGCATTCCAGTCACAAGCTTCACCCCACAAAATGCTCAAGATACACGTCCCTTCCATCCCAGGCTACCCAGGTCACCCTGGCTTTTCAGCCATCCTTTGTCCCTGTCCCACTCACATTCTTGTGGGGAATGACATGCGGGATGTACTGCAGGAGCAGCTGGGCTCGCTTCTTGTCCTTGTCCAGCTCCTGGAAGAGCACGCTGGGTTTGAGGTCCCTTACAAAGAGAGGCACAGATTCAGAGACCCCTGAGAAATGGCCAGGTATGGTAAACAGCTGGGGGTAGGACAGGGATGAAACCCGTAATGACTTCAAAAGTGACTTGAGGTGTACACATCTGAGAAGGCCAGAGCCACGCAGGCTGGTAGGAGCTGAGTCCCTTTTCAGAGCATCGCCCTCCGTGAGTAGCAGCTTATCATGACACCACAGAAGAGAAGCACCTCTGTGGGGTATTCAAACACAACGGAAGGGGTATCCTTAAACGCAAACAACCCAGGGAGCACTTCCAATCTTGACCTCGCAGGCAGAATGAAAGGCACCCGATCTAAAGGAAGGGATTCCCAAACCAGTCTCCCCAAGGGGAGCTGCTGCACTGGGACAAGCAGAGAGCTGCACAGGACCCTTGCCGTGAGCTGGGACACTTACTTGCGCAGCCAGTGGTCCTCAGGAGCAAAACGCCTGCGGCAGTCCCTTTCATACAAGACCATGAGCCAGCCATGGACAGAATGAAACAGCTCCAGTGTCTCTCCTCGGGCATTCTCTGAACAAAAGGAACAAAGCAACAATGTCCAGGAACCCTAGGTAACAGAAGCTTCACTTTCAAAAATTAATGCCATATATTGTTCTAATAGCATCCTCAACTTAGGCTACAAAAAGCACTTACCCACAATTCCATCCCAGATCATCTTAAACACAAAGGAATTCAGAAAAGATGAGATGGTAACAAGCTCCTCCAGTTTGAATGAAATCTGTTCTTCATAGACTTCTATGTCATCAAGAATCCTGCCAGAGAGAACAAATGCAAATGTACAAGTGTCAATTTAATTCCCTTTTCATTTTTTTTCATAAAGGCACATTATCCTTTAGCAGCAGCTTATTTCTATGACAACTGACACACACGAGGATCTGAAGTCATAAACAACTAAACCTTATTAACTGATTTTAATTGATATCCGATCCTAACAGAAAACAGCATGAAAGGTCTGAGATAGAAGCAGACAGCATTTCATAGTTAAAAGGACCTATGCACTAGTCCCCAGGAGACCTTTTTCATCATCCAAGCTAAGAAAACTGTCTCGACTGACCAGCAAGGACAATTTTCCACCACCTCTCCCATCCCTTGTGCTGTACAAGTCAGTGAGCGATACAGCAAGAGTTGCAAACAGAAGCACGTAAGCTGCAGAGCTTCCTTGCAGCTATACCACCATCAAAAGCTCATCTGGAGTCACCAGGGTACCTGCTTTGGACTGATGCAATTGCTGCCCAGAAGCAGCAGAAATGTTTATGTCCCTTCCCTAGCTAGTTCTGCAATATTTTGTCACCACTTCAGCCATCTGTATATTCCTGAAGCAGCCCAAGGCCGATGGGGGAAGTCCTTTTGAAGTCCTCTTCCTCAGGACTGCATTTGAAAAGCCTGCTGCCTTACTCTACCTAGTTATCTTTAAGCGAAGTCAGCAATACATTAACTCTTCCTCTTGAAACCTAAGAAACACAAGAGTTTCACGTTACAGATCTAGAACGCGCCCTCCTCTTGCTACCTACGTGATAAGGTGGCGAGAGCAGTCACAGAAGAGCATCAGCATGGCCAGCAGCCTCTTAGATTCCTCCGTGTCATTATTCAAGCATTCCAAGAAGAGCTTTAACCCGCCCTGTGGTCCCAGCTCACAGATAAAAGCCCACAATTTGGGCAACAGATCGTCCAGGTAAGTGAGGCCTGGCAATGGAAAAATACAAAGCACACTCAGTAAAGCTTTTTCTGCCTTATTTGTGCATCCTCAAAGAGAGAAGTGAAACTCGGAGCTCACAGATCCTTTTGCAAAGCAACCCTTTGCTTGAAGGGAACATTGGCATCACATTGGGCTCCCAGGCCTGTCTGTATTAAGAGGAGATGTACAGTCACCGGGAAAGCTCCTCCCAGAAAAAGGCTTTTTAATGAGGGAATAATTGTTTGCAGCTCTTTCCCACTGTGGACTCCTTCCTCCGCTCCAGCCACCAGGCCAAAAGAGCACTCATCTCCTCCTCTACCCATCCGGAAGACAGGCAATTTGGTCTTAAAATGTATGAAAGCATTCAGAGTTTCCATCACAAAGATTAATACTGCCAGGCTTCTTGAAAACACTGACTCAGTCTTAAGTTTGATATGGAGTAAGCAAGGTTTCATTATAGGAAAACTTGCTTCAATTTGTATTCTGGAGTGTTAATGCTTGATAAAGAAGTGATGAATGTTATTGATCAGGTGTATGATGCAGGATGGAACAAGCCTTCCACCCCACCAGTCAATAAACTGTTGTCAGTAATAAAACTACCAACAAGTCAACAGAATTTAATAAGGAAAATCTATTTTTTCTCCACTATTGAGCAATTTGAAAAGCACAGGTTTGCCCTCACCTGTGAGTATCTGCAGGCGGATCTGCGTTAGGGTTGTGAGAGTGGTCTGGTACAGGACGCAGATACTGCACACCTTCTGCACTTCGGCCGAGTCCACTCGCTTGCCCCCAACAGGCTTGAGAATGTTGCGGACGGACGCAGACTTCTGGAAAGCTCTCTTGAAAAGATCTGGTGACAGAGAAGCACGTGAAACGTTGGCTCAGGAGACAGAAGCGCTATTCCAGACCATTTCTTATCCTCAGCCACTTGGCAACCTTGTGGTGAAGAGGATTTTAGCAAACTGGGTCACAGCACGGACAGCAGGTTTTGGTAGGTTTTTCTCACAGAGCATTGTATAGCTGCCAGCAACACAGAAGAATGTTTTGCTGGGGATGTGACTCTGGGGCTTAAAACCTTACCAGAACTGCAGTAACTAATGAGCCACAGGATCTAGTGCTATGGACAGCAGCTGGAAAATAGCTACCTGTCTTATTCGAAACATCCTGTCTTGTTCTAAATCTGCTTCTGCAGAGTCCCCGTGCTTCACAGGCCCAGAAGCCAGCTTCACCTCGCTTTTCACGTGGGAAGCTGGCCTCCCCATCTCGCCTCGGAAAGCACTAAGCTATGCAGTAAGCACTTTAGCTACTTGAGCAACAATAAAGAAAAAAACTGCTAAAATAAGCACATATTTTCACAGCACCAAAGTACAAGACTTGCCCCAGGTCACAGAGGCATTGTGAGCTGGAATTACAAATAACTTAGATCATATCCCCACCTAAGCAGCAGCAGCTGCTGCATGTAATTACTCAAAGCTTTTAGCTTAAGTGGAAAAGGCCAGCTCCTGTGAGACTGAAACACACACATGCACGCAACCCCTCTCCCCCCAGCATGTAGACACAAAAGCAGCCCTCCAAAACTGACTCTTCATAGGGAGGCTGTTCTGAGGGGAAGCTGGCTGTGCTGGCAGCTGAGCCATTTCCTGATTCTCTAGCAATTTCTTGCTGAGCACATCACTGAAGAGGATGCGAATCATATGGACTCCCCAGAGATGCTGCAGTTGCTTTGTCAGCAGAGGCATGGACTCATTCAGTCTGAAAGACAAGTCAGAGAGAGATGTTAAAAGGCAGGCTGGTATAAAACACCAGCGATACTCTGATACACTTAGCTCACAGCCAAAATGGAGTACGAACCCACCCTGCAGATGGTCCTCAAAGGAAAAAACAAAGCACAGGTCCTATACCAAGCGTGCCAGCATGGCCACCGTTACCAATCTAACTATACTAATTGAATTTCCTCATGTAATCATTTGTGTATGAATGAGACAATTTAAATTGTGCAGATATAACCTGAAATAGCTGAGAAGTTATTCTGAATAGGGCCACACTGTCCATCTCAAATCATAAAACAATTTGCAGCTTACAAATGAACAGAGGCTTACACCATCCACCACCATAAGGTCGTCTTCACTTACCCATAATCCACCGTCTGTGAAAACCAGCCCAGAACAGGATGCCAGTGGGTGAGATTGGATTTCTTTTGGGAAACGTACTTCTGGCAGTAGGAGAGCATGTGAATGAGCACACCCACAAAATGAGCTGTCTCCTCCTCAAGAACTTTATCGTTCAAGGAGCCCAAGAACACAAGATTACCTGGCAGAACAACCAGTACAGCAAAACTTAAAAAGAGGCACAGATACTGCAGGACAGTGGTTACAGATAAAAGAGACAAGAAGAGCTTGCAACAAATTCAAGTACACAAAAGGATTACTGATAAAAAAACTGCTATTAGAGGCTACCCTAGAGGAAGCCATTTCCATCACATCAACCACTAAGGTGGTGCATCACTTTGGCATTCTCTTGCAGCCTTCTCATCTGTAACTATCTAAATAAGGGCAAAATTTGGTGAACTGGAGGCAGATCTGACCCATGGAGAATGAAGATGTGTCAAGACTCTCTTCCAAGCACAGAAGAAGGACGTCTTACAGGTGCTTACCCAACAAGCAAAGAGTGTGACTTCCTTCCAAGCACACGCAGACATCTCGGCACTGCGCCTCACGACTTAAAAACAGGATGAACTTGCGGAAAAGTTCATGAGATTCTATCACTGCCAGACGCTGAAATACAGAATTTAACTGCAGGTGAAGCTGAGAAGCACCACACAGAACAACCATAACTGCTCTGCTATCAGCAATTTGGATTGACTTGCCTTTCCAGATAAATCAGAATGTTAAAACTGTTGAAGAGAGAAAGTCCTCAACTCAAAGCTGGTCTAAGAAATGAAAAACTTTGCAGCTGAACAGGCCACCTTCTAGTTATAGACAGACTTTCATCTGCAAGAGCAAAGGATGCCCATTTTGTGCAACAATTGCTGTCTGCACCAAGCTACGCAGAGGAGCAGACACATTTAATTAATTAGAGGACAGCCTGCTAGTTCCCATCAGAGATCCTCTGCCATGCAACAGACTGATTTCTATTTTGTCTGCCTACAATTACAGAAATGGGAGAATAAGTACGTGCAAAAATTCAAGCTGTGTGTCACATATTCCTTTATCTTTGTTTTATTTACTTGAGGACAGTTCAGTCCATCACCTCGCTGGTGTTAATAACTCCTGTGGTATTAGAAGCCCTGAGCATGTGGAGGGATCAAGTACGTCCTCAACAGAGCTTGAAATTGGAAAAGAAATGCCAATGTTCTGTTCTAAGAGATGATAAAATGGAGTAACAAGTGGCCCTGTGTGATATTCAGTGGATTTTTGGTACTGTTACCTCACTTACCTCAGGTGTTAAAGTAGCGAGATGAGTCATTATAGCAGGCACAGACATGATATGGATCAGAAACGACCTCAACAGATTGTCTGAAAATTGTGCAGCAACCACAGGGCTACAGAGAGAAAAATACTTCAGTGCAAGATACCTGACCTAGCAAAGTAAGAAGCAGTCTTTGTAACCGAGCCGTTCAGGACTGGCTTCTGATTCTATCCTCATCAAGAAGCGCGACTGGAAAAGAACACTTGCTCACACTTCTGTTATCACAGCAAGTTCACAAAATTGGTCGTGACTCAAGGGAATATAGTAAGTCAAACAGTTCACAGCATAACATATTTTTACACAGCTCATCCACGCAACCCAGAGAGCTATAAATGTTAAGCAGTTCATTTCCTAAGTTCCCCCTCTCCCCACTGCCATGAGGATAGTAGTTAAATTATGTTTTCCTTAGGCAGAAGTCAGGAGACTTTCAAGAGCTCTCCACAGTAACAGATAAATGTGCAACAGCAGTTCGTCGTGAAGGGGCACAACTGTACTTATCCAGAGAGCTCCGATCCCTTCTGAGGGTTCAGCAGAACAGCAAACAGATCCCGTATTCTGACCTGGACCTGCACTCCCAAATCTAGACTTATGCTTGCACTTATTACTAACTTAATAGCATTCTGACCTGAAAAAATGATGACAGGAAAGTGAACTATTTGCCTAAAGCAGCTCTTTTATCAGGGAGAAACTCTCAAAGGCACAAAGAGACTGGCAGAGAGAGAGGTCTGCAACAGCACAAGAAAGCCTTTGGCTGCACATCACCTCAAGCAACTCTGGCTGCCTTACCGCAACGCGAGGGAGAAGATGGCAGTTAAAGAGCCTTTGGACAAGGATGGTCTGGATCTTGCCAAGCCATTAGTTAGCAAAATCTGGAATAAAACAAACAAACAAAAAAACCTGCAGCACTCAGAAAAGAAGATTATAACCATTTGTGAAAGCTGCTGTGTTCATTTTCAGAGGAGAGACAGAACACCAAAAAACCCTGAAAAAGAACTACTAGATATTTGGCAGAAACAGGAGGTTCAGGTTAATAATGGCATATAGAGAAACTGCATTCAAATCAGGCAGCCTGTAGTTCTTATTTCTCTAGGAACTGTACTCAGAAGATTCCCAGGCCTTTTAAAATTAACAGGCAAGGCTCACAGGGGCTTGGTAGCATTATTCTAATTCAAAGGATTAAGTAAAAGGACATCGGTTCCTTTCCCCAAACACAGCACACAAACCAAATCCATACAGTAAGGCAGCAGCAAAGTTAGGAAAAACATTCAAAAGTCCTTGCTCTTGTTACAAGACAATGAAGTAGCATTTAGATTTGGTGGTAGAGACAAAAGGCAGACCATGTGTTTGGGCTCGGAAGGAAGACTCCGCTCTACTGCTCTGAAGAAAAGTATGCCCACACGAATCACCAGTGCTCCCCACCCAGAGATCATAAAAGCTTCCTCAGAGCACGGACTGCAGCACGAGACTGGGGCTTGTTCGGAAAAAATTGAAGACAAATACAGCCGCCCGAGACTGACCTGCAGCACAGAATAAAATCCCTTCTGGTTGAGGTGTCCCATGATGTTAGCACAGATGTGGTTCATGGCAGGCCGCAGGGTTTCACCTTCCGGGTTAGAACAGTGACGTTACTAAACCAGCATCACAGTTGCACTGCTTATTGTCTTACAACCCATAAATTGATGCGTCAGTTCACAAGCCCTTCTTGCACAAATTCCTTGCCCTTATATGCAAAAAACCATTTTAGCAGCATTTCACATCAAGCCTTGGTAAAATGGAACATTTAAGCTATAAGAGCCGCATTTCCTCACTATACTCGTTTACTTTTTCTCTGTATTTCCTCCACAAACACAGAGTTAAATGCACATCCCTTTATCCTCTGAACAATTCTGGTGAGTGAGACTCCGGAGAACTATAAAAACCTTGCAACAGCCGTTGCTGTTCTAAGGGAAGTGGCCTCCTTCATCTCAAAGGATTCCTTACTGCCAATTCCACGCTTTGTGCAAGCACAGGCATAGCAAATCTTTGTGGTAAGCATGGGGAGAAGGCAGGTGCAGAAACAGTATTCAGGAGATTGGAAAAACAAGTCCCAGCTCAGTGCCTTAAGATCCGGAACCGGATACACCGACCTTTTCCCCGAAGGATTTTCCAGGTAGAAGTGTCTGTGAAGGTGACGAGCATCGTGAGGTGCAAATTGACCAGCCTGGAGTCTTGTAAGATGTCAGGCTGCAATGAGAAGCACCAGCATTAATAAATCTAACCACTTCTGTGCCAAACTGCAGAACTGTTAGATGCAGGGAGACAAAAACACATAGAAAATGATTTTTTTTTTTTACCTTAAGCTGCTTGAGAAATTCACAGCAGAACCACAAAATGTCCTTGATCTGTTTGATCCATAAGAGCGTGAGGTCTTTGGAGAGCGCCAGGGACACGTACCACACCTGAGGCAGGCAGGATACAAACGGAGGCAGCGATCAGTGTTTGTGCTACCGACGGGCTAAATACATCGCCAGGAAACTCCGTAACAAAACCCCCCTCAGCGCCCACTGAACCCAGCAGCGGAGCCAAGTCAGCTCTCTTCCCAGAGCTCACTTGGTCAGAGCACACCACCCACCACGGAAGGACACTGAAAATGTTGGAGGGATAGTGAGGAACCTGTCCAAACAGTCACGATGGAATCTCAGCCATGTTCGGGGGGGTTTGAAAGCTAAATAATTCCCACATCGCCAACCTAAATCCCCACCCATACAAAACCAAAACAGAACAACGTCCTGCTGACCTTGGGCTCGTTCTCAACATCCATGCTATTTAGAATACAACGGCACAGCTTTTCGAATCTCTGCAAAAACAGACAAAATAACAAAAGCGATGTTAGTTCTAACTGCAGTAGGGGCTCTTCTGGAAAAGCACGAGGAACAGCTCAGCAGAGGGAGCAAGGTCTCTACATATGGACACGTTCCAGCCACGTTCCCCACGGGCAGTGCTGCTGGCTCCTTCCCCAAGAGCTCATCTACGCGCCCCGCAAGAGCTGTGCAGAAAAGCTCTCTCCTTGGCCACACTGCTCGTAAATAGGAGGAATTCCTCAGCCTTCCCAGTTTGGTATCCAAACTGAGGGGGGTGCCCCGACACAGAGCGCAAAGAAGCACAGGCCGGTCCCTGGCTCCCAGGGCACTGACGAGCTGCTGAAGGGGAAGGAGAAGAGGAAGTAGAGGAGACAGACTTCAGCAGCACACCTCGTTACCATAACGCAGAACTTCAAACGGATACCGGGCACCTAAAAATCTGTATGTGGTATTCATGCTTGTTTTTCACGCTGTAAATCCAGACAAATGCATTTGCAGTACTTGTCCCCTTGTCAACAGGAGTTTATTAGGACAGAAATGTAAACAGTCACCCACTGCTGCTGCAATTTAAACACAGCCCTTCAATTTTTTCAATTTTTTTCCTTTGAATTAGCCCTCACAGCTCTCTAGGGAAAAAAAATATCGTCGTTTCACGGACAGAGACACTACAGCACAGGGCTTTACCCTGAAGCCACAAATTCAGGGCAAGGTCAGAACAGCAGCTGCAATACAAACAGCCTGCACGCTGCACCATGCCAGGACAGATCTTTGTGGGCTGCCACAACGTACCTGCCTGGGGAGCTGGCCTGACAGAAGCATGAGGCACAGCTCAATTACCGCTGCTGGCACCGTCACCAGGAAAAACAGTTGTTAAACTATGCCCCGAGTACGGAACCACTCCTGAAAAATTCAGGGGTTCTTCTATTTCAATTCCCCAGTAAGACCTCTCCGAGAAGGACCAGGAGGCAGAGATCACGTTTCTGAAGCCAAAAGATATTGCAAGAGCCTGCGGGAACACTGGGTAACTATTTAAAGAGTTAACGTTAACGCGTGTCATTGAAGGAAGAAAAAAACGTTGGAGCAGAAGCCTTACCTCTTTGTCCTCTTTGTGGTTAAAAACAAACAGCAGCTTCCGAGCAATTCTGAAGACAGAAAGCGCACTCCTTTTGCTCGAGGCGGATTCATTCGCCCCGAAGAAATCCTCCACTTCTCTCCTAGGAAAGGGGGAACACCGACAGTGTCGGTTAAACCCAAGCACGCTCTGGTTGAGAGCAAAGCGCGGAGGGCAGACTGCCACACACCTGATGTCCCTCTGCAGCCGGCAGCGGCAGAGGAACCTCCTGGCCAGGGCCTGGATCTGGACGGCGGCACGCTCCCGCTCCTTCAGCTCCCTGCGCTCCTCCCGGGCCTGGCGCGCCTTGTCGAGGAACTGCGCTTTGGAGGACTGGCTGGCGCTGAACATTTTCACAGCCTGTAAATGTAAGGAAAGAAAGAAACAAGAAGCAAACGTAAGGAAAGAAACAAGAAGCAAGCTTAGGGAAAGAGGCAGTCACTGCGGCCAGCACTGGGGACGAAGCAGGGACGCACAGAGAGGGCTCAGGACAGGTCTCAGTGCCCGCTCCCAGCGCCTCAGCAGGGCAGCAGCGCCGCAGGGCTCACAGAATAGAGCGGCCAGAGCCCGGTTACGGCCCCCGGGGCTGCGGGGAGCGGACGCGGAGCTCGGCGTCGGTGCCTAATGCAGGGCAACGGAATTGAAGCACGGAACGACCGAGTAAACGGCAATACCTCGCCGTACAGCCTCCGCAGCTAGAGTGCAGGCCCGGCGCTCCAGCTCCGGGCCCGGTGTGATAAAATCACCCGCAGACAGGAACGGGAAAACGGCAGGGACCGAGCCCACGGGCACCGACGGGAACCCACGGGCACCGAGGGGTCCCCGGGAGCTCCTCCGGCCGCAGCCGCTCGCTGCCAGGCCTCGCAGGCCAGGCTCGGGGCTCTGCGGGGCTCTGAGGAGCCCTGAGGGGGTCCCCGGGGCTCCCCGAGCCGCCCCCCCCCCCTCCCGCCGGTACCGAGTCCGAGCCGGGCGCCCCGTGCGGCGCCGCGGGGGCCGGCCGCCAACATCGCGCTGCCGCTCCCGTTCCGCCCCGCTGTCGTTCCGCTTACCCTCTCGCTCCCCGCCGCCTCGCCGCGCCGCGGTTCGGGACCAAGCGGCTCCGCACCCGGCTCCGCGCCCCGCCGGTGCCCGCTGGGGTCGGGCCGCGAGGCGGGGTGGCGAGGAACGACGAGAAGCGGCGGAGAGGGTTTGGGGG
>CM021711.1:1528465-1734616 GCA_011074415.1 Stictonetta naevosa
GGGAAGGGGCCGAGGGGGGTGGGAAGGGGCCGAGGGGGGTGGGAAGGGGCCGAGGGGGCAGGGGAGGGGCCGAGGGGGCAGGGGAGGGGCCGAGGGGGCAGGGAAGGGGCCGAGCGGGGTGGGAAGGGGCCGAGCGGGGTGGGAAGGGGCCGAGGGGGCTCGGGGCATGCGGCCTGTCAGCCCCCGGGGGCGGCTCCGTGCACCGGGGGTTGCCCGGCTGTGAGGCAGGTTAGCCGTGAGGTACGAATTTAGGGTTTAAAAGGTGCGAGAGGAACGAGCGCGGCTTTTGTGGGAGGTTCTGGCCTCGGTGCTCCTCGCTCAGCCCTTTCCTGGCTGGTCGGGGTGCCTCCTCGGCTGCTTTCTGTCAGCACCACGCAGGACGCAGCACCTAAACCCTCCGAGGGCTCCTCGCAGAGGCGCAGGGCTGGGCGCCGTGTGGTAGAACCGGCTCTGAGCTCCGCTACCTCCTTGCCCCCAGGAAGAGATGTCGGGAGAAAGCGTGGTGAGCTCAGCGGTGCCGGCGGCTGCCACCCGCACCACCTCCTTCAAGGGCGCCAGCCCCAGCTCCAAGTACGTCAAGCTGAACATCGGCGGCGCCCTCTACTACACCACCATGCAGACGCTGACCAAGCAGGACACGATGCTCAAAGCCATGTTCAGCGGCCGAATGGAAGTCCTGACCGACAGCGAAGGTAGGGGGGGCTCCTGGCAGCCCTGACGGCGGCTTGCTGCCTCCCGGTGGAAGCGGGTTAAAACGGGCCGGAACAAAACTTAGAGGGGAGAGAGAAACATCTCATCGTAGGCCTGGGGACCCCTACATTTTATTAGTGTTAAAATTTGTCTTGCACACCCGAGGAAAGGTGTGGGACAAAAGATGCGCGTGGCTCGACCAACTGGCCATGTGCCAGGAGGGGCCGGAGGAGCCAGCGGTGCTGGCAGGCCCGGGCAGCGCGGGCTGGCGTCGTCTTCTGAAACACCAACGTGAAAACTCTCACGTGTGTGTGGAGAACGGTGAGAAGAGCGGGCAGGGAACCGTGAGTCAGGGCTTGCGTGCGTGGAAGCTCAGAAGGCAGCTTCCTCGTCTTGTTTCCTTATCCGAAATGCAGATACAAAGCCCAGATGTGTCTGAACTAACGGCGTGGCTGAAGGGTGTTGGTGTGGCGGCTGCTGGCGCGGTTTGGGATCAGCGTTCCCGCGGTGTGGTGGGCATCGCAGTTTAATTCAGAGCACAGCTTTCTGTTTGTGTGCTGGCATTTTGCCTGTGGCCGTGTTTGTGCGCTCGGACACCTTGTCTTTAGCAGCAGCTCCCACCTCGCTGATCCTGTGGGTTTAAAACACCTTTCTCACAACTCATTCGTTACCTGGAATTTTTGCTTGAACTTGCGGAAAGCACCAAAAATGAGTTGTTTGGTTGGGTGAGCTGGGCTTAGCTTTGGGTGCTGGAGAGCGGCCTGCGCTCAGGGGTCATGCGGGACACGCGGTGGATTAGCAGGGCTCGGTGATAAGCTGTCCTGAGGCAGGAGGAAGTGGATTTGGAGGAAAAAAATAGCTTAGAAAACAAAAAACAAAACAAACAGACAAAAAAAAACCAAACACACACCCACAAAACCCACCGAGCTAATTATCCGAATATCCCCGTTTCAGCTGGAATGCTCGTATTTAAGCTGGGGGAGGTGAAAAGCTGCCTCGTTCTGCTGTGTCCCTGCCTGCTGCAAGCGCTCAGCCGCGTGGCATCACCGCTGGAGCTGTGGTGGGTGGGCTCCAGGTCGGGGCGCGGAGCTGACGGCTCTCAGGGCACGTTCTGCCTCCCGGAGAGCAGCAGGCAGTGTTACTGCTAGCACTGATGCTATCTGGGGTTTAATCTGCTGAAATATCCCGCTTGAGATGTAAAATCCAGGCTGGTTTTGCCGTGAATCCCGCTGTGTCTGCGTGGGACCGTTCTGTGCGGCCAGCTCGTGCTTTAATAGGAACCCGATGCTTCCTGTGCGGTGTAACCGAGGCGCTCCCGCTGCAGCAGCTCCCGCTTCATCTCCTGCTGCCGGGCCCGGCGCTGGGAACGGGGACAATAGCCTTAGAGCTGTCAGAGGAAACTCCCTTTATCTGAAATTCCTCAAAATGCTCCCAATTGGTCACACCCAACGTCTGGCAGAAAACGAAGTGGTTCTCAGGAAGAGAAGCCAGACTTGGGGAGAAACTGGGAAGGAGCAAAGTCTGGGCGTGATCTGTGGGACGTTGCATACTGCGTGCCCTCTGTGAGCGGAGGCATTCCTCAGACCCCAGTCCCATCTCCTGAGCTCCTCAAAGCTCAACAATCCCAGCGTGCTGCTGCCTGCGCTGGGGGAGGACAGAGGAGTTCCCTGCTGGGGGCTGGCAGATGATTGCAGCTTAGCTTAGAAATGGTTCATGAACTGTAGCCCAGCTCGTGGGTAACGTATTCCTGCCCCAGTAACTGGATCCCAGCACGTTTCCGTAATCCCGTGATTAGAAATGGCTTTAAAAGGCTCCAGCTGAGCCCCGCCACGTGGGCTCTGCGCAGCCCTCACCCAGCGGCTGCGGGGTCGTCTTCCTGTGACTCATCTTCGTTTGGCTGCAGCCTGGGCCGTTGGGTTAAAACACGAGGGTTTCTTCAAAGCTGCTTTAGCAGCCACTTGTATTTTGCAATGCTGCTGGAAATGCGTTCTCATCCCCCAGCCCGCCTGACAGTGAGCAATTCTGCTTTGCTTTTGCCATCCGTAAGCAGAAAGTTGCAGCAGATTTCTACCTCTGCGCTGACAAACGGGCTGTTTCCTGCCCTGCCTGGGGAGGTGCGTTGTGTTCGTCAGCCTGGATCGGGCTTCTCTTTGATTTCTGTCTCCAGTTCTCCTGCCCGCAGCTTTTTATTCTGTTACTACAGCCTGTGAAGTTACAGCTGGGAGCACGCGTTGTGTTTTGTGTAGTCAGCAGGGCAGGGAGGGAGATGGGAAGCCTGTAGTAAACTGCAGGAGGCTGTCTCGGTTCTCCACAGAGCAGCACGAGAGGGATGCGTTCGCCTGCCAGACTTACCCAAACGTTGGGATTTTACCAGTAATCCCATTCACGCAGAAGGCGCGGGGTCTGCTTTAACCTCCTTCCCTTATTTGTCCAAAATATGACTCCTTCCCCACGAGCCTTTCCTCGCTGCATTCCTGAGCTGCAGCCCGCGAGTGTCCATCTGCTCGTTTATGGAAACTCCTTCGGCGTTGCGAAACGCTTCGCGGGGTCCAGCCTGCTTCAGGCAGCAGGCGGGCAGCGAGAGGTGAGGCACAGATCTTCCTGCCAGCAGCTCGTCACCGGAGAGCGGTTTGTTGTGGCTGCGTGGTGCCACTCACCCCCTTCCCATCGCACGGCGGTGCTGGTGAGCTCGGGCAGGGGCCGTCCGGGACGTCCCGCTCACGTATTTCAGCTCGGCAATTCGGGACGCCGTGCCGGTAACCACGTCGTTCTGCCAAATCACTCACCTGGGTGATCGTGAGGGCTGGGACCGTGTCGCCCTTTCCTTATGTCTGTATCCAAGTTTTGTGATAAAACACCCAGCTGGTTCTAAGCCTGAACTTAGGAATGTGTTTGTCTGGGTGACAGAATTCTGTACGCAAACAAAACGGCCCTGGGCAGCGTTAATCACAGCGCTGTTGTCATGTTACTGCTCCCTTAGCAGCAGGTTTTCCTGCTTGTACCGAGTTACCCGCTGCAGTTCTGGAGACCGTCTTTAAACACCACCTGGGTAGAGACGTGTTAAGCCAGAGGAAGCTGGGCGTACGGGCTGTGCTCGCTGCCTGGCCCCCCTCCTGTTCTGCCCCTACCGTGACTGCTGCCGCCTTTGTCTCTCACAGCAACTCTGACGACAACATGCTGAAGAACATCGAACTGTTCGATAAGCTCTCCCTGAGGTTTAACGGGAGGGTGCTGTTTATAAAAGACGTGATTGGAGACGAGATCTGCTGCTGGTCTTTCTACGGCCAGGGACGGAAGATCGCCGAAGTCTGTTGCACTTCCATTGTTTATGCTACTGAGAAGAAGCAGACAAAGGTACGAGTGGTCCCCTGAATGCTTCCAGCACCGGGCCCAGCTGCTCCCGGGCTGGCATCCTGACATCTGTTGCTTTCTGAATGCCCTTTTCATTGTCTAGCATCTCAATAGAACATTAAATTCCCATTCACAATGAGAGCAGCACAGAGGAGCTCATCCTGGGGGTTTGTTGGGGCGTGGGCTGCTGGGGCGTAGCACTTCACACCGGGCAGCTGTGACGTTCTGTGGTGCAGGTTCAGTCCAGTTCTTGTTTTCAGACAAACCCGTGCACGTACTCAAACTTGGTGGCCAGCCCTGTGTAAAGACGGTGCCTGGTGAGCAGCGGCATCCCTGCCCTCTTCCTTTTTACTTCTCCCAGGAGAAGTTTGACTGAATCTGCCCTGTGAGTGGGACAGATTTGAAAATAATACTTGCTGGGTCTCAGTGGCTGAAAGCAAGTAACAGAATGGAAACGTTTGTGCTAGAAAGGATTTCTACGGCTAGTGTACAATTAAGACTTTTTTAAAAACAGAGGTATCAGGAGGAAGGAAATGAGGTAACCTGGTGCCCGCAGCGACTGGCACTAGCTGACAGTGACCTTCTCTCTCGGCGGGCAGGTGGAGTTCCCAGAAGCCCGCATTTACGAGGAGACGCTGAACATCCTGCTGTACGAGTCCCAGGACGGGAGAGGACCTGACAACGCGCTCCTGGAAGCCACAGGAGGGGCAGCTGGGCGCTCCCACCACTTAGAAGAAGATGAGGAGCGGGAGCGCATCGAGCGCGTGCGAAGAATTCATATTAAGCGTCCGGATGACAGAGCCCACCTGCACCAGTGAGCTGCCCGACGGCCGCAGGCTGCGCGGGGCCGTCTGGGAGGCGCTGCCCTTCCCCTGATTGATTGTCTGCCGCAGCGGAGCGGGCAGCTCCTCTCCTCTTCAACAAAGTCTGTAAATTCCGTTTTGTAACAAACTAGATTATTTGGGGTATTTAAATGCAGTAGTTCTAGGACAGGAATAAGTAAGGTCACTGGGCGTGCGGTAGGTATGTAAGGCCCCGTTGAGCATCGGGAGAAATGCCCTGACTTTTTAGCACTCTTGTCTTTGCTATTTTGTGGTTAGTGAGGAAGAAGGCTGGCTTCCTTTGGCTTTTGTAATTACCCTGCACTTTAAAACAAACCGACAGACAAACCCAACAGCACCAAAAGGTCAATCAGCCGCCTGTCTTCCTTCCAGGCACTCCCTGGCCCTGTCTCCTCCCGAGCATTGCGGCGTGGGAGAAACGTGGCGATCCGAGCACCGGAGCTGCTGCAGAGCTCCCTCTCCTCCAGGCCTGCTGGCGATAGGGTTGGTAGCTCGGGAGTGCCGCAGTGCTGGCCCCACAAGCACCGTGTGCTGAGCACCGTGTGCTGAGCACCATGTGCTGGCTTGGCCTCGGCAGTGCCTGGGGCAGAGGGAGCCCCGTACGGTGCTGGGCCAGGGGAGCTTCTCGTGCTGGGCCCGGGGAGCTGCCTGTGGCTCCCCGCCGCGCTCAGGGCCCTCTCCTCCAGCGGTTTGGTGGAGCTTCTCCAGCGCAGAACTGTGTAGACCCAGCCCTGCTTTGTCGGTGCAGTGCTGGGAAAGGAGGTTAAAATTCCTCCAGCCGGAGGGTCAGGAGCTAGTTGTTACTGGACGGCTTTTCCTTAGGGGGTGTTGCTTCCAGCTGGAGCTCAGAACTTCTTCCTGACTGCACACCTGCGCTGGGGAGCCTACTTCCATCAAATTACGGACCAGTAAGCCGTGCTTTCTGTCCTGCTTTCACCACAGGTTAGATTTCATCGCGGGTTCAACCACGCTGTGCCCGCCTCACGTAGGCTGGAGGCCAGCAGCCGTAGTTGGGTTCTGTGACTGACAGAGGAGCGTTGTCCCTCACTGAGTGAGGGTAGTGAGTACCACGGGGAGGAAAAGACGGTGGCCCAGAGGTGGCTGATCCTCGTTTGCCGTTATCCTGAGCATATTTCCAAGTCTCTTTGCAGAAATGGCAGCTGTGTGTGAAAGGGCGGAGCTGAAATGTGTAGAGAAGCTGTATCGTCTCGCTTCCCGAGAGTAGTCCTCTATTATAAATGAGTGTTTTATCTACCTCCTAGTCTCGTGTTGCCTCGTGTGGAGTCAAGTATCAATTATAGCGGTAGGTTGTGTGTAATTTAATAGGATTGGATGCTGAAGGATAGTGAGGAGAGCTACGGCTCTAATGGTCAATGCAGCAAATCTTGGCAGGGAGAGAAACCAGCAACAGCGAGTCCTAAACTTCCAGGCAGGATGGCAGCCTGGCAGACACCACAGTACTTTAGTTTATTCCATTATTTTTGACTCTTCACCTGGAATATCTAATGCTGGTCTTGACAACCGGGTGTCTGACAGAGCAGCAGCTCCGTGTTGTTACGCAGTGAGGTGGGTATTTGCTTCTGCAAACTTCATGTTCCAAGGAGTCCTGCTCCTGCTCAGGGCTGATGATGGCATCCTAACACGTCAAAAACCAAAGGTGTGGTCAGCATCACCAGCTATGTTACGCCGCTGCTCTTATCTCAAATTGCAGAGAAGCTGTCTGGGATCTAACTGCTAAGTCTAAAGCCTTTTGTGCGGTGGTACGCTTCTGGAGCATCATGTAAGACTAAAAACTTTCACGGTTAGGCTGAAGTTGTCTTTCTAGTAACCAAAGACTTTTCTAAATTACAGACACCGTCTGTGGCAGATGTGATTGTTGTTCCTGTCTCCTCTTACCTTCCTTCAGCTACTGCTAAGTAACAGCTCAGCAGTGCCCAGCCCTAGCGGTGTTGTTGAGCAGTTCCAGCTGTGTCCTTCCTACCCTGGGCTTCTGTTTTAAGCCGTACCTGCGTGCGTTGGCACCAGTGCACGCTTTGGGTTCGTACAAGTCCATAGTGCAGATCGTTGGGAGGCCCCAGTGCCTCTCCCTTACCTTCCTCATGCGATAAGCTGGGGAGCGTGGAAGTAAAGTCCCCTGAGTTGCTCTCTCCCTCTGGCACCGTGTACTTTGACACTTACTGGTGCATTACGGGGCTGTTCGTGGGGGTCTGAGGTCTGTAGCAGGCCTACTGCCCTCGAGGGGGTCTATGCTCTGCCCTGTTTTAAGCCGTTCACCTAACTCCTGTGTCTCAGCGGTTGTGCTGTGCTCTTGCAGGCCAGGGAGGGTGAAAACACCACCTGTGTCCTGTACAACACCGTGCCAGCCCCGCTGCAACCCATGCTTGCTTTGTTGATGTTGCAGAACTGACTCTCCTGGATGTGTGGGGGACAGGCCACCTCACCCTCCTGGTCAGCTGGTTGTGGGGCCAGCAGGTGGTTCAGCACAGGGGGCAGAGGAGCTTTGGCCAGTGCTGGTCCCTTCCTGGGTCCCGGTCCCTTCCTGGGGTGCAAGAGCAGCTTTGGCTCCAGGAGATGACGTATCGCCACCAGTGCTGAGCACCTGACAGATCACAGCTCTGTGATTAACTGCTCTGTAAATAGATTTGTAACTGGCTTCGGGATTTCCTCTTTCAGGCGTTGCAAACTATGTTCTTAAAAGATAGGGCATGATTTTTTTGTAATCTTCTACAGCTGTTTATTATAGGCATTGGTTTAGTCACTCCAGGAGAGTCTGAGTCGGTTTCAGTTTTGGTATTGGATGATGGGCAGGCTCTGCCTTAACACACTCCAGTCTGAACTAATTGCCCCAGCTGTGTAATAATGATGTTGATAACGATGTAGTGCTGTTGTGTTACAACAGCCTTTACCTACTGGCCACTTGTCCTTGCTTTGTTGAGACTTAATGAACAACACCAGCTCCCACAGCCCCTTAATGCCATTGCACAAATGCTCCTAGCTTTTGAGCCCTTTACTATTAACAGTTTTGCCACTACAGCTTTTGGGGGAAGTTAGGGGGCAGGGCAGGCACCCTGCTCACAAGCTTATGGAGTACTGCAGGGCATGAAGAGTGAGTGCAGCCCTGCCTCCTGGGATTCATGCACATTACCCTCCAGCACCCACTAATACTGACAGAGTAGAGCAGGCTGAAACCGTGCTCTTGGAAGTGATTTTTGTCCATTAGAGCAATGCAGAAAAACTTCAAATCAGCAGCTGGTGACACAGTTAGGGGTGTACAGGACAGGCAAGACTAACTCCCAGCCCCAGGCTAGCTGAGAACGCGTTTGGTCCCACCTCTCTCAGAATAGCTGTAGCTCCCCAAAGCAGCTGCTCCTGTATTTGTACAGCCAGGTTCTGGAGCCCACCCTGATCTCCACCTGCTGCAGGACATCACCTGGTCAAAGCCCTCATGGAAGTATCCAAGCTCCGGTCTTACCTTTGTGCAATGGGTTGGAACCTTTTAGTCTTAATGGCGGTGTTGTGTTTTGTGTTCTGTACAATCATTCCCTCCCCTTTTGTACTTACCCACAAAAAAGCTTAAGATGGATTTCAGTGTATGGTTGATGTTTGCAATATATACTTTTTTTTTTAATATAACAAAATAAATTAGAAAATATTTCATATTTACAGGAGAGTTGCTTTATTACTCATTTGAAGTTCAATGGCTAGCATGCTGTCCTCGTGGTTCACAGAGCTCAGAAGAACTTTCAGTAAGAAATATTGCACATCCTCCTCACCCAGCTGTTCATTTTGCCTCCTGGTAACCTCATGGCCAAGTCACCACTAATCTTGCTCTGACTGCAGAATTCAAACTGATCGAGTCAGGGCTCCGTAGGCTGCAGTTTTAGCCTAGACCAAGCAAGTTTGCCTCAACATGAGGCAGCAGACTAAGCGCTACAACCAGCCTGGCAGCACCACTGCAGCTTCCAGACAGGAGAGAGCAGAGGGAATTCCCATACACTGCCCCTTCCCCCTGTAGCTGCCATAATGCACACCTTGGTGGAACAGTGATGCCTACTCCCCTCTCAGGAGGGAGCAGAATCTCCGCTCTGATAGACACAAAGGTTCTTAACCAGCAGAAGACTGTTTTCTTCTGAACTGAGTTACACCAAGGCAGCACGTCCCTCTTAAAAGGGAAGAATTGTGGTCATCTGTCATGCTGCCACTCCTAGAGGCTCACTGCACTGTGCATAGCTGCTTGCAGGGACAGGAACAGTCTCCTAACCCCACAGAGCAGACAGAGCAGCTTACTGAGATATCCTGATGATGCATCAACTCAGAAGGATGAATGCCAGCCTTATTGCTACATTCAGACATAGCTCTGCCTGCTGCTCGAGAGAAACAGCTGCATTCATCTCCATTTCACATTGTTCTTGTGATTAGTACAGTGCCTTAAATACAGCTTGGAGAAACCTCCTGTTCTATCCGAATCCTTCCTGACTGATCAGAGCTCTCGCCCTTAGGCTATACGTGGTGCAGAGATTGACATTTTACAAGTGGAATTGCAGCTTTTTGTTTAAACATCTCGCTGTGACAGGAGGGGACAAGCATCTATGCTTCCTGGAATGTTACAGCAAGGTAATGAGTTTTGATAAAACTGAATAGTTTTAAGCTATAAAAAGGTGCCTAACGGACACAAGCAAACTCTCAAAGCACAGCAGCCCTATGGCAAAGATCTCGGGAGATGCGGGTGCTGGTCTCATCCTGCAGGCTCCTTCCTGTTCCTAGCCATGACAGTGACCAGAAACAGGAACTGCTTCTCTTCAGGACTTTGCTTGGGTTGACACCTAGGACAAGAATAGGAAGGAGTCAGTAAGTTCAGTACAAACATTATGTCCTTGACGTGTCCTCGCTGTGGGAAGGAGGTTGCGTTGTCCCCTTTTAACAACTGGCATATGAAGACAACTCTTCCCATCAGGACTGCAAAGACAGCTAGCCACTTCCCCTGGGGTATTACACCTTAGCGTGTAATTTTTCCTTGGAGCTGTCAGCTAAGTACCAAACCTGCCAAGCTCACTGGTCAATCAGAAAAAAAAAAAAAAAACAAAAAACAAAACTCACCCCTTTTTCTTCCAGCCGCACTTCTCTTTATTGCCTTGCAGTCACAGGCTGACAGAGGCAGGTTTAGCAGGCCCCCGGCCTGAACATGAGGAAGGACAGAATCAAAACTCCCCCCTCCTTTCTGTAGCTACACATGGAGTCAGAAATCATTCTTTGCTAAGCGGGGAGTTCTGCTGAGACTGCCACTAGGTCAGACACATCTTTCCTTCTCAGACAACCTGTTTCATTTAGCAGATACGCTTTCTCTCTGTCCCACAACCAATTTCAGAAGTGACTTGGTTGATAAAGGCAACAAGAGGTGGAAAAAGGATTCAGATGACGTTTGCAGGTGCATGTTTAGTTTAATCCAGACCCAGACCAAGTTCGCCAAACTACCAAGCCAAGAGCACCTTGCTCTCTCTCCCCTTGCTAGCTTGGAAGAATAAGTAGCAGTGAAAGTTCAAGTACAGGGCGAGTAGCTGCACCTCCCAACAAAACAATTACTCTCTATTACACATCATATGGAGGCAGATAGTGACTGGGCAATTACATCATGCACCTCTGCTCTGTAAAAGGAATCGAGTTCTCCTGCTGAACTTGCACAACAGGGCCCTTGCTAGGACTTAGCTGTGTTCTCTGCAAGGGCTGAGCATCGGAGGAGAACGTGAGTCACACTCCCCGGGCTTAGCTGAGGCCTTACCACTGTTAGTTGTCCATTTTTGGCCTTAAAGATCTGCGACTCCTGCCCAACGGTAAACACCATTGTCCCTTCCTTCCCAGAGCCAATGCGAAAACGAAGACTGCAAATACAGACAATCACTTATTAGATGCTTTCCTCACAATAGGCTTTACTCTAAGACCCCTTTATTTCTGTTCCCTTGGCAAATCTTGTTAGATTAGAAGATCAGAGCCCTCTAGCTTAGGTAAATTTCCTAAACAATTGCATTATAACATACAACCCAGAAGGGTTTGATAAATGGTGCATGCCTGCCTAGTCTGGGCTCTTGAATTTTCCTGGTGCAATTAAGTATTAGAAGATAAGCAGATCTGACCCGGAGAAAACCATTGAATGCAAAGAATCTAATTACAATTGAAATGCAAAGGCCAGACGGAGAAGCTGGAACAGAAGTACGGGTTTCATATGCCAGTTTCAATTTAAGTATTGATTTGAGAGACAGACTGCATCCACCTGCCATTAGCTTGGTGGTGTGACCGAGAAGGTTCCTGTGCTCAGCAATCACATTTTAGGGTCTTCTGAATCTTTTAGGGAAATGAATGTTTATCCTGAAGTGACCCACAGGCTCAGCCCAGCAGGCTTTTCTCTGTCAGAGCTGGTGCTAATGAGATCTGCTGTGAGGCCACTAAACCCACAACCTCAGGCCCAGGTCACATCAGCAGATGAGTGAGTACAGCCAGATCCAACAGGCCTGCCAGTAACGCAATGAAAAGCATTTCAAGTACAGTCATCTGTAAACATGTTGGGGTTTTAAGCAGATGGACTGTGGGCAGTTCTCAAAGCTAAGCAGTCCTGATCCAAGCCTTCGAAGCAGATACTTCCGCAAAATACAGCCTACACAACACTATCCATTCAACATTCTGTCTTACCTTCCCTGCACAACTTTAACCAGATTTTGCTTATTGGCCAGCATGCAGAGTTTACTGACCACCTCAAAGATATGTTCACAATGAAGGATCACATCTCCCTGGAAACAAAGGAGAGGCACAGAGTTAGCTGGCGTTACACCAGCACATACAGCAGCCAGCAGTTGTACGTTCAGAGAAACTCCTTTCTAGTGCTAGAGTAGCAACTTTTGTACAGAAGTGAGTACAGGACAATTACAACAACCATGTATCTACAGCTCTGACTGGTTAAACATCCTCTCCAGGGACTATTTAGGATTTATAGTTACTTTGACGCTAAACAGAAGTGAAAGCTTTTATGGTAAAACAACAAGTGTTTAAGATATAGCTGATAATCGATCAGTAAACATCAGTAATTGTGTATCTGAGTATTTCAAAGGAAAATATTTGAAGTGTCAGCTGCAAGACTATTTCTAACCACACATTGCACAGTAGCGACATCTCATCTTCCTACCTTCTGTTTGTTGTCCTCAGGAACGTGAATGACTACAATCCCATCACTCAGGTTACTGGTAGAAATACCTTCAGAAGAAACCCAAAGGTTAGAGGAAAGACAGCCAGGCAGTTACACAACGTGATCAGCACCAGCCCATGAGGGTGCTGTTCTCACGGGCAGTGACTCCAGCACTGGCTTGTTTACAGAAGTCACATTCCTGAAGAGGGGCTCTGCGTCTTCTTAAGGATGAAGAAAGTACATTTCCCTACTTAGACTAATAAAAAGGAGCATGGTTTCATTATGTTCCAAGTTTTTAAAATACCTTCCAAAGATCACTTTCTGCCATCCACTTATCCAGTCCACATTTCCAACAGTAAGCAAGCGTTAAACATTTGCTCCATGCCCTTCCGTGCTATTATGAAACTACTACAATCAGCGTTCTTTCAAGGCACTTGGAGATCGTCAGTCCCGCTACAGAACAGTTCCCCTGCCTCTCCTCAAACCACTGCTTACTTCTAGTTCCCCAATCCAAGAAAAAAATCTTTCGAAGATTCAGAAGCTTGTCTTTCCCCAACCACAGGGTCATGGACAGGAAGGAAAGCCCCACACCGATTTCCACCATTACCTTTCAAAGTGGCGTACTCTATTTTCTGCTTGATCTTTGCCATTTCCACCACATATGCCGAGGACTGGGTCAGAACAAGCAGCCGCTCTCGTGCTTTGAACCCGTTCCTGTCATACTTCACCACGGGGGTTGCATACTGAAAACAACGAGCCAGTTTCAACATTTGTCTCTCCAGCAAGGCCCTGCTCTGGAGGCAGCTCAGCAGGAAGCAACACCGCACTGAGGAGCTGCGGTGTACAGCTCATAGCACCTGCTGCAAGCCTCTGCTTATGATAATCTCATATTTTAGTGTCCTACACCCTCTCACCCCCCTCCAGCCCATCTGTCCCTCCTTTTTAATACTTAGCATTCAGATAACAGAAGCACGTTTAGAGAAAGATGCTTCACCCGTGCCCATCTCTGCCATCACCACGGGAAGAGCAATGCACCCAGCGACACTCTTCCAGCTCTTTGCAGTCCAAGTAGGGTTAATGATGCTTTTTAGGCTTTTATTAAAGGAAATGTTAAAAAACTATTTTGTCTAGGTACATTCTGAGACCTGTCTCTGATTTAAGAGCAAGGAAACACTGCACTGCTATTTAGCAGCCTGCCCTGCCACCTAGGAACAGCTGCAGGACAGCCTCGGGCACCATGGATCACTCAGTCTGCACGACTGGCTCCAGGACTCAGGATCTGAACGCAGCTAGTTCAAGGGCAGCACCTGCTGATGGGCTGCTGAGTTCCAGCTTTCTTCCCTTACCTTGATCTTCTCACCTTGGATGAGCTGCAGTACTTTGGGGTTTATATCATTCTCTTCTGAGGATTAAACCAGAAAGACAAACTGAGCGCACATGACAGATTGCCACCGCTCCCACCAGCAAAAAAACAGAACTGCTGCATTATTTGACTTAACCCCATTAATCCTTGTCCCATTGGTCCGTTTTCTTTTAAACCGATGGTTTAGATGCTACTCCTAAACTTATTTCAGTGATTTTACTGCGTGATAAGTAATTCATGCTGGGAATTGCTGGCTGATTGTGAATCTGTCCTTGGTTCAGGCTCTAACACAGAAGGACTCGTGCTGAGAAGAATCCAGGTCACTTTTCTTTCTGCACAGTGCTTCAGCTGAAGCTGTCCAGGAGCTTCCAATAACAGCAGCTCCAGTCCTTGGGGTTTGATCCCCACAGCTGGCAACGCTGCATTGCAACATCCAGCTCAGCTTCTCTGCTTCAGCACTGTAAGAACAGGTCCCCGTCAGTCCCAGCTTTTTATGCTTGGGTTTATGGCTGTATACCAAGAGATATTCCAGATACTCCCAGTGAGAGAACAAAGTTGGGCAGATTGATTGCCACTGACCACTAAACATGACAGGGCAAGGGAATTCAAATGGTTGGGTTCAAACCCAGCAGGAGATGCTGCCTCTGTCAGGCAGGAGTTTCCTCTCAGAAACCTAATTTATTTTGTCAACACTTCCCCGACCTAGGACCACATGGCCAAGTCCTTCAGGAGGTTTGGTGTGTACTCACTCAGTCGAGTATCTGCAAAAGGCTGGTTTATGCTCTGCAGGTAGCCTTCCTTCTTCCCTCTGAAAACGGCACTTGCTACAACTTTTTGCTGTAACTGTTTTGAAAAGGAACATAACATATTTTACCCTCTTAGTTTGTCCATGGGCAACATCAGCAGTTCTAAAGTAAACCGCAATCCTGAACAACACCATTCTTTCACTTCTGCAATACCTACCTGGCTCATGCGGCATTTTTTCCAGAATCTTTACCTTTTTATTTAGTATTACACAGGAGTAAACTAACAAGGACTAAAGAGTCTCACAGATCCTTCCTTTCTTATTGATGGATGTACTCTATTTCGATGAAGTTTAGTTTTAACACCATAAGATGTGCATCTTTAGAACCGCACAGTACACTGCAAGTGCCACTGAAACAATTCCAGTCTCAGAAATGTTTGCTCAGCAAGAGGAACAGTGGCCTGTCAGAAAGTACAGTTTGCATTTGAAAGAATTCACCAGCGAGCACGTATCACATGTTCACAGCATGTTTCAACTTGCATGTTAGCAACCCATATATTAATTACCTGCACTTTCCTCTCAGCAGTGACGCCTCTGCAGTATTTTCTTACTAGGTTCCTAATGCAGATTTTCTTTAGCATCTCAGATGTCTGCATTAAAAAAAAAAAAAAAGAAAAAAGAAGTGAGGCTGTGCAGACAACAGCTCCTGCAGTCCTAAAGGCAGCTTGGATCAGGTAAGTTTGTTAATACCCAGTCACAAATCCATCTCTGCTCCCCCAGCCCGACCTACAGAACACCTTTATTACCAGAGCAAGGTCACTGCCCACGCAGCAGCTGAAGGACACAGGACACCAAGTGGCTGAGTTATTACCAGAGCTACCGAAAGCAGCAAATGCCAGCTGTCACCCACACACGACTGCAGCGCTGTGCAGGTAGCATGCCATTAGCATTATTCTTTACGTTACCTTTAGTTTTAGCTTTTTATCTTCCTGTGCCCACCTGCCCTGCTGCATACTGGCCACAACCAGCGTGGGAGTGATCTGTTCTGGGCCCAAGCTAGACTGAGGGCAGGATCAAAGGGGCAGTAACAAATATCAGCAGCTGCTTCTAAACGAATATTCTGCTGGAAGCAGTTAGTTTGTCCAATTCACTCACTGTGTATACCTGTCCTGCCAAATCCCAAACACAAGATGAAGTGCTACAAGTCTATCTGTGCTGACGGTTTTAGAATTAATCCCATAATGTTTTGTTTCTAATAGAGCTCATTAGTTCACTTCTCTGTTAGCACATCTTCCGTTCTACCGCTTAAAAGAAAGCTCCCTCCTTCCCCTTGGAAACCTGAGTGACAGTGCCATCCCTCCCACTCCCATCCTTCCCCAAATACAAAGGATCTGTGTCTCCTGAAGGCGCTGCCACCGTGCACACAAATGACCACAGAACAGAAGCCATCTTTATATCACTCCCAAAGCCTACAGCAAACCTCACCTCTTCCAGGATAGAAGGAGGGCGGAGCCAGCTCTTGTCCAACACATTTTTTGGAACATGGTCTCTGAGCTTCATGAAGTAGTTGTACTGCACAAGCCGCACAAATTCAATGTTCTCTGGGCAAAGAGGTTTCTTCCGATTGATGAAGCCATTTATGAATCTACAGAAAACATCCACACACTTACACGTTCATGTTTTTCCAAATTTCACTAAAAAAAAAAAAACCAACAACAGTGCCTTGGATTTAAAAAGGAAGATAACCACTACTTCAGAAGTAGTGTTTAAGGGTGTGGAGAGGCAGGACCACGTAAGAAGTGGTGAGATACCTGAAGAGAAAGGACAGGCATGCAAAGGATTCGTTTGGAGATCCTTTGTACCCCTACAAGCAGAACACCACAAATCTGTGCAAGTTGGAAAATTCATGAAGAGACAACAGGATTTACTGATCAAGCCTAGCTGGCAACTCTACTCCTAACTACAGTGATAATTTAGAAATGGGTATGAAGATGGTTTTGACTATCACCATGCTATGACCCATCACCTGTAGCCCTCCTCATGACAACCACACAGTGATAATTACTTCCTGATTATCTGAACAGCCCATGTCCTCTTCTTGGCCTCCTTCCGTGCCAGTGCTCCACGCCAGCAAGCCTCCAGCTTGATAGCTGAAAGAATTAGTCAGTATCAGAGGTCCTATGCAATGCTACCTTGTGAATTCACAGAGCAGGAATTATAACTGTCTCTTCTGCAGCTCTTCCCACAAGCTGATCTTTACAGTAATAAGCTGAGAACATTTTATTGTCCATAATAACTGGCTGATCCAGCACTACCCGCACTGAAAAGCTCAACATCAAAGCAGTGTCAGACCTTGCCATCATTCAGGCTCCCACTGTACCCTGTGCATGGCACGCAGACCATCTTAGAAAGCTGGCCTTTGAGCCTCTAGTATTATACAGCAGCCTGTGCACTGTGATCAGGAGGTTTAATCCCCTAGCAGTTAGATGAGCAATGCCTTGGCACCCAAAACCCACCCCCACATGCACAGCAGAGGGTGCTGCCGCTGCACAGCTAATACCTGGGGCCTGGGAGAGGCCAAGAGCAGTACGTGGTGTGAGGAGCTATACAGAACTAAAGGGACCTCTAACTTTTCCACACACTTACCCTCTGCATCTGAACCTAAAACTCAAAAACCTGTGGGGAAGCTGTGAGAGCTACCCACAGTAAAATGGATTCAAGACTTCCCCAAGCTACAACTCCTATTGGAAAACATAGCCCTAAGAAGAGAATCCTTGATTCTAGAGCCCATACCTGCTTCTCTCTTCTTCTGGTACTCCCTCTTCCCAAGGCATCCTTTGTATTTGGCTTGTAGTCTTGAAACTGGCAAAAAAGCAGAGACATTGCTTGTATCTACAGAATCACTGCATTTAGGAACCGTGCTCTCAATCTCACAGTGACTAGGCACCTTGTGCAGGATTTCCTGTGTCTGTCTCATTCACTGTGCACAGGAACAAAGGTGCCAGAAAACCAACAAAATAGGAACAAAAGCAGCCTGTGTAGGAAAGTGTGACCTTAGGCAGTCCCACGCATTTCAAGCAAGTACAAACAGGTAATACTGGGATCAAAGACCCGTGGCATCCCAATCCCCAGGGAAAGGGTCTTAGTGCATCCAGGCACTGTCCAGCATCACTAGTATGACTGAAATGGGGAAGTAGCTCTAAAGGAGGTGTATACCCAGGACTCAGGCAATATAGCTACTGACTTGTCCCCACCCTGTTAAAAGATTGAGTTTTCCTTAGAATCTCCAGAACTCTGCAGACCGGGGAAGGTCTCAGCTCTCATCATATTCATCTGCTACATGGATCTGGGGCCCAGAAACACTGTCCAGTCAGGCTCTGCTTTTCATCTGTCACAGAATCATTAAGGTTGGAAAAGACCTCCAAGATCATCTGGTCCAACCATCAGACTATAGGATGAACGACATGATAAAGGGAACTGCAGCCATACCTAAGAGGTGCTTTCTGAATTCAAATGCATCTTCAGTAGCAAACAGAGTCTTTGGGAAACGAATGAATATTTTGGTTCTGAAAGAGAGCCAGGAAGAGAGACAATTTGTTCATAGCAAGCCATCATTTCAGCTGCCCTAATCAGGCTCAGACCTCCAACTAGCTGTAGTACTGACAAGTTAATGTCTTTCCTCATTTGTCTAGCTGGCACATCCTGAAAAAGGCAGGCAGCTTGCCTCAGGCTGCTCAAGCAAGCAAGAAGGCTTGGAGCTGAACCAAAGCAGCCCATCCCTCATAACCCAGAGATGGAGGGAACTAGGCTAGATTCAAGCTTCCATGGAAATACAAAGGGGAGAATAAAGGGGAAATTTATGAATTTATGCATCTGGGCTTCTTATTTATCCCCTTGCCCTGTGTTCTGTATGCCTTTGGGGTAAGTTTACTTGTTTTAAAGTCACTAGTCAGTAGCCCTCAGGTTCGCAGATCCAGGTAGGTCTGCCCAGTTCACATGGTAAGCAAGAGCCAAGCTTTGGGATCTGTTCACACTACCATGTCTTGCAGCTGTCTGGAAGGATAGTGTGGTGGCTTGTAGTCACAGACAGAACAGACAACCCAAAATGGCAAGCACCATGCAGCTGACCAGCACAGATGACAGCTAGAGAAAGGAAGTTTACCTCCCTAACTTGTATTCCTCAGGCTTATATCCAATATGCTTGATGAGCCTCTCCACACCCTCAGCTGCTGGCCCATGCCAGTGTGGCCAGGTAGCTGGACACAAGGATTTATACCTGAAAGATTAGCAAGACATCAACATTAATTAATTGACATTCGAGGAATTTTTCCCTGAACAACCTCCATCACCAATTTCTACTCCTCACTCAAGGCACAAGATGCTGAAGCAGATCAAAGTGGATATAGGCAGAAAACACCTCTGAAGGTTACATTTAATGCAGAGTGAAAAACTGACACCTCTGCATCTCATAACTATGACTTGGCATTTAAACAACCCTTGCTCTAAAGCCCTTTGGGGAGGGCAGATTGTACCTGACTAAAGGGAAGAACAGCTCCACTTACCTTTGCAAGAAGAGTTCATACTTCCTCCGATATGCAAAGCCAGCTCGTCTCACCCGCAAGTGCTCCATCAGTCCCAGGTATTTCACCTGATGTCGGATCAGGAAATCATCGAACTTCCCTGTAGTATGAACAGATATATTCAGTGGTAAATACTGTCTGTGAAAGCTCACTCGCATATTCATCTATTGGGACAGATACGGAAAAATTAAATCCACAACTACCTAAGGCAACATCTTAGCTGCTATCTCAACTAAGAAATATATGCATGTTGTCCCTAGCTATAGCTAAAGGCTCCTGCTCTTTTTGTTCCATTACCTCAACTGTGTGCTCAGCTTAATGCCTTACCAGGCTCCTTGTTCTCATTTGGTTTAATACAGCGCACATAAGAAGGCTCCTTGGACATCAAGATTTCTATTAGACTCATCAGACTGTTTTTGAACTGGGTTGCAACCTAAGATGACATTGAAAAAAGCTTGTTTAGCTTTGCAACTCAAGCACTGCAGTCAATGAAATCAACTTATTCACTGCACACTTCTTAAAACTAAGTAAAAGGCTGACATATGCATTAGTACCACAAAGCTTTAGAAGCATAGTTAATCATCGGTTAACCGGACAGAGTGCTTAGCTGGAATATTTGAATCCCTGCCATACATCTGGACACGCAAGGTAGCTCTTCAGAAACTGAAGGCTGCTGGATGCTGTGCACAGAGCTCATTTTAGAATGATGCATTACTAACAACATTAAGGTCTGTCACATTGGTTGCTGCTGTTTCAGCAACATCATTGTTGAACTACCAGGAAGTTACCAGGAATATAACATCAGAAAAAAAAATCAGGACAAAGGACAGGAACAGCAGTTAAATCAAGACTTGGGAAGTTCAGTTTATATTCAAAGTTAAGACTAGACATTGAACTCACAGTCTCTGGCCGCCTCCTGTTGTCTAGTTCTGACAGTAAAAAGCAGTCTCTAATGATTCCATTTTTAGAGTTGCATAGCACCTGAAACAGGAAAAATGAGAAACTGTTATAGTTAGCGTGAATACTCTATGATGCTTTTAAGCTTGAGCAGCACGGCTGTAAGGATATTTAACAGAGAACTTCAGGCAACAGTCTCTAGTGCTGAAAGTCAAAGTAGAAGTGACCCCTGCAGCTATCTGACTTGCTTCACATGTACAGCATCATGGCTAGAAGTTATGTATCTATTAGAAGGACAGCATGTTTCTGTATTAAAGACTAATCTACAAAGTTTATGGCCTGACTTTCCAAATTCAAGTCCTCTTGAGTCATCAGGTCACCTATGGGTCCAACATGAAGCTGCTGTATCTGTCTTGCAGATATATTCATTAAGAGCCTTTCAATTGATTTGATTTCATCTAAGGATAATCCTCTTCTACCCAGGCAGGATTCATGTAAGTGCCTGAAGAACACTAAGGAGAAATACATGTTCCTATTTGCTACAGAGATTAACTACACCTTCTGCAAAACATCTCTGTTTCGAGCAAGATAGCGTACAAAAAGAGCATGCCCCTTTTCACTCTTACCTCTTTCAGGTTTCTATATAGGAGATCATTGTTCTTTTCCAGAAATCCTGAAGAGAAAAAGAAGGTTTAATTCTGTTTAAAGGCTATGCACTTCTATGCTAAAATTTCAAGAGCTTAAGAAAAGACCTGATTTTGCTGGGAGGCAAGAACTCAGTATACCAGCAGCCCTGGTGCCCTCCCCACAGCCTCCCTGTGTCTCAGTGGGTCTGCTTAGAATGTGATGGTGAGCATTATTTATTAAGCCACTGGAATAGTGCTACTTCCTGCTGTAACCACTACCAAACACTAGTTCAACACATGCTTTCTGAATCTGACTCTCATCAGTGGCAGCCTGTTGCTCAAGGAGCACAGGCCAACACATTTGAGTTTCCTTCCACAACTCAGTGCAGGTAAGTATCACTCCTATGAAAATTGTCTCTGCAGTGCTAAGGTTCTGTAGCAGAACAAATTCATTTTCATTTTCCTTCTGAAAATTTACACCCTGGGAATTCACACTGCATTTGTGTTTAAGACTTCCCAGTAGCAGTATCTTCAATATTTTGTAATTCATTTTCACGTGGAGTTATTATCTACCATATTGGCTTAAGTGCTCAAGTAACTTCTGGTCTGGCATTTTGTTCACTCACCAACAGCACAGTACGTGACTTCTCCTGCGTAATGAAGGAGGCGGAAATCCACCCAATCGATTGATTTTCGTGTCTTCTGATCTGCAAGCTTGCGACTAGAGGAAAAAAAAAAAAGAAAAAAAAAAAGAAAAAAACACAGAAAAAGCAGTAAACAGATTTCCTCAGCTTGTAGAAAGTGACCTGCACAAAAACCAGCTGTATGACTGCTGGAAGTCTATTAAATGTCTGTTCCTATCAACATGGCTCTGATTATACAGTTATGGCCCATAATCAAAAGATTATCTGTTCTTTCTTAACAGCTAATAGCAGAAGCAAGTGCTAGAAAATGAGAGTCATCTACCACACACTACTGAAAATACCTGCAACCCGTCCATTGCCATTTGGCAATGATCACCCTTTCTGGATGGTATTAAGATTTCCTCTTATAACATTTATTTAAACATACTCTCATTGCCTGCATGCTAAAAAGATCACTAGCTTCCTCAGTCTCAAGCTGAAACCAAAAGGAAAGGAGTGTTTGAGATATTTTGTCCTAGAATAAGAACACAAATACAAAGGAGGAATCAGTTTTTGAGAACAGCAGAAAAATTTTAGTAAGCAAGGGCTGGGAAAAAAAAAAAAAAGAGCAACTTAATAATTTAAGTTTCAACTTTGTAAGCAGTCACTAACAGCACAGAATTGTGTCACAATAGCACATTAGTACAAAGTTTCCTTCCAATAACATTATCAAATACAGATTCTGTTTAAGTAGCTCTAGCACTTCTATTTAAAGCTTTTCATCAGGCAGAGCAGTATTAAGGCACATTGTGGTGACAAGGAAGTTGGCTACAAATTTTCCACTTCGCTGTAACGATCAGAGATCTAGAAACAGTGACAATTCAGCAGCATGACTCTGAATTGATGACTAGTGAAAACCTTTCAGTAGGCTTCTGTTAGAATCTGCCAGAACAGCCTAGCGTGCACGTGTTAATCAGCCAGCAAAATCAAATCTTCAAACATTACAAATTGAGTACTAACTAAAATGCCACTCATTTGGGAGATTCTGGCAGGGGCATGTTTCTTTTCTCTTCAGATCCCAAGCTCATACACTTCAAGATGAACTCCTCCAAAAGCATTTATGTACACCTCACAGCCTGGGGTCCTAGGTTCCTGCTCTTCACAATACCTTCAGCTTTCCCTGAAGTCAGCTTGGGACAAACTATTTTAATATTCACAAGATTGGTCTTTTTTTTTTTTTAAATGCAGTACACACCAACATGGAACAAAGCAAGATTCAAGATCAGCCACCCACTAGTAAAAAAAGAGCAGAAACCCCACCACGACCTCCATAATACCCCTGATAATACCCTACTAGGGTAGCACATTACAGTGGGAGACAATGGACAGGCTGCTTGATCTTGCCCAGTACAAAGCAAAATTGTTCCCTCCCCAGTACTCTGTTATGGGTGAGAGATGGAAAGAGTTTCCTTTGCAGTAAGATACAAAGCATAAATGCATACGTCACGAAGTGGGCATGATCTCCTACTTTCTCTTCCAGCTTTTCCAAGAAGCTCAAATCAGTTGCTTCACCAGGTCGTAAGCATTCTTCATCCTGCAACAGCAGGCAACAGACTGAACGCTAATTCCACTTCAAGCTTGGCTACGTGACTCTACAGGAAGGTTACTAGATTTCTTAGCAATTAGGGTTTGCATTCAAAAAAGTATCATCATCATAGTAACCTGTGTGCTCAAGTCTCTTCCATGTGGAGCTGCACAATTAATTGAAATGAAAAAGGTACTTGGTATTGCAAAATAGGATCCTCGTGGAAAACTCCAGGGAGAGTTCCCTTCAGCCTCTCCTATTTCTCCTGCCATCCCTAAGACGACACAAAGGGTGTCTCCTTCAGATCAGCAGTTTAGTAGCAGTAACAGCAGAAGCGAAAGTAAACAAGAGCAAGACCAGGAGCTCAGAGGAGGAAGGCAGTTTGCATTCTTCCTGCCTGAGCCCTTCTGAAACATCAGGCATCAAGGCTAGCAAGTCACATAAGCACATAGATGGGATGAATTGTCCTTCATTTTTAAAAGAGTCTGGATAGCTGGCTTCAGGTAGGAGAAAGAGAGAGAGAGATCTAGGTCTCTTATCCAGCAGAGAAAGTTGCTGTAGAAGCAGCATAGTTCTTTTAAAATCCACTTTTTCTAAAAAAAACAAGTGATTATTCTACTTTGGGGTCTTTGATTATGAAGTTTGGCTATTCATTAGGTCCTGAATAATGCAGAACCATCACATAATCAGAAAAAAAAAGTTATTACGAACCATTACAATAGAGCACAGGCAGGCACGATAATTTAAGTAGCACAAACTCTGTTCTCACCAGAATGGAGATTATTCCTTTATGCTTCTGCTCAACCAAGTCACAGATGATCTTATTATTAAAATATGGAATTGGTTCCCACTGGAAATAAAAGGAGAAAAAATAAAGGGTTTATAGGGAGGGAAGTCTTTTCCTAGCAATTTTTAAGTTCTTTAGGGCCAGGCTCTGATCCCACTGAAGATCAGTATAGCAAATTAGAACCAAGCACAGCAATCCATTCCCCCCACATCACAGTCTTCCTGTTCTCAGCAGCCTAGACAATCCTCTTATTCTCTATGTTAGCGCACTCCCTCTTTCAATGTCTTGCACCGTGGAGTTCATTTCTACAAGTATATCGTGCCAGTTAACCTTTTGAGTTTTGGGGACTGTCCTACTCCTTTCATAGATGATACAAATTAAGTCTAGGCTAAATTACACTGCAGAAATGGTTACAGAATGGGATCTATGGCTATCCTATACATCACATGATGAACTGTCCAGATTTGTGAATTTCTCCTGAGTGAAAGAATGACAGGTATACACCGAAGCAGAATAGATTTACAGAGGTAGTATTTAAAATGAGTATATAAATATACAAAAAGGGTAACTTTCCATGTGGGCAGAAGGAAACACGGCAATTAAAAAAAAGCAAGATGCCTTCTTCATTGATGATCTAAAGCGTTGTGTGTAACGGCTGTTCAAACGAATAAGAGGGGTGGGGGAATAATAAATTACCTCTATTCCTTCCAGCTCATATTCTTCCTGCTCTGCTTTCAAGGTCATCTCAATCAACAGCTGCTGGAGTTTCTCATTGCAGTAATTAATGCAGAACTGCTCAAAGCTTCAGAGTTGTTAAGTGAGAATTAGTTTTTAATTATTTCATGAATACAATCTTATTTCTCACACCACAACCTACTATTTCGCAGTCAACTCCTCAGCAGATCAAACCCCACAGTTTTTTTTAATGAAAAACAAGTTATTTAATTATTTTAAAGTAACTGCTCCCTTTTATCTACCTGCTCCTTAACACTGTAACCAGATTAGAGGTCTTGTGTGGGTGGGGAGACAGAGGGAAGAATTGGTCAGGCCTGCCTCTGTCTTCCTAGACATGAATCTTGTCAGCTGTGCTGCAATCCTGAAGTCCCAGCACCTACCCAGGATGCTACGCTGGGCAGAGAGCTCATTCAGGTCACAAAAATCCTAGAACTTGGGCAGCTGGTATGACTGGCATCTCCACAGCACTCCTTCACTTGAAAATTTATTATGGGCCTGAAGTGATTAGGAAAAACAGAACTGTATTTGACTTAAAGCTACTTTTTAATGTTCTTGTAGTTTTTAAAGCTTTAAAACTTCCTTCTAAAAGGGTGTGCATACTGCATATGCTCTTTCTACACTGTTATACCAATGGCTTAAATCAGGACAAGCAGTCTTAGCTAAAGCTTTCACCATGGGGATCAGCTAATCTGGAGCATTTGCAGACACCTGTAGCGTGTTTTTGGTGGGACAAGACTGTGCTCAAGAAGCCCTGTAGCACTCAGCACATGCTCCTGCCACGAGGACAGATTACTCCAGGTCTCAGGAGCTGTTGTTACCTGTTTGTGTCCAGCACTTCAAAACCGTAGATATCCAGCAGGCCAATAACTGTTTTCCGAGTTGAATCCTGTTAAAGACACCATTTGTAACTGTTGTTTCAGCTGCTGCTTCCTCCCTGCATGATTTCATGTTCTTTTTTCACCTAAATTTTAAACTTTCACTTTCAGAGCTTCGTGTCACACACCAATGGAGTGGCAACATCAAAGCATGTAGTTAACTGCTAAAACTATTTAACATACCACCTTCCACACTTCACTAAACAGTTTTCCAGCTTAGAGCTGTGGGATGCCTCTACATTAAAGTGCCCAAGATATTTGGCAATGAGCGCCGTAGGGCCCCACTGGAAGAATTCAGTGTCTAGGTGGACACTAGACAAGTTACTAACCTTGTTGGCTAGAGAGCCATTGATTTTGTTGACCAGCCAAGTGAAAGTCCGTCCATAAATTGCCTTTGCAACTGCATCCCGAGCATAGAATGCCAGATCCACATTCAATGGGCTTAGGACCTAAAAATAAAAGGTGTTTGCTAGATACAATAAACAACACAACTGATCAGAGCAAACTTCTGCAAAACCAGTTCACACTTCTGGCTCGGAGAACTAGCAGTTGCTGTAAGCTGAGCACTGAGCTACAGCGTATCTGAACTGTGACTAGCTAGATCTTTATTTACTATCATCACTATTTCAGTCTGGTAAATCTCCACATGCCAGCAGGACTGTGATTCTACATTTTGGAGAGTATTAAATATAGAAAAGTGAGGAAGAGTATTCTGAATTCTTTTTAGTTTTATTTTATTACATTTTGTACAAAATGCTCAAAGAACACTTTATATCAGAGCTTTCCTCTATTTATGCAGTCTAATTTCTCAAGAAGCATTTCAGGGACAAAACAAAAGGAAATTGGCTCAAATACACGGCTGCTTGCATATGTTTTTTCCTAGCATTGTAATAGATACTACTTCATTCAGCAGTAAAATTCAAAACTAAATATATATAAATATATATTCCCAGCATTAAAGTCCCAGGCTAGAACAGCAAGGAAACATGGGTGAGAAGGACAGCCAGAGTTGTCTGTTTTTACTGTAACACTGCTGAGAACAGAGCTCCTCATCTGTCACTACCACTAGCTGCAGTGGCTCCCAGCTGCTAGGGTTGCACAGGACTACTCAGTACCTCTTCGGATCGGGCTTCGATCTTCCGATGGGTGAGGGCTTCTTGCAGAATGGACAAGTGGACACCTAGCAGCTGTAAAGGAATAAATACTGCTCTCAGCATGGCCAACGAGAGACTGCTTACACAGCATTGTGTGATTGTTAAGGCATATTACATCCTCCCCCCCACCATTCAAGTGTTCACACACTGTGCTAAGGGGTAAAAAAAGGGGGGGCTACAGTTTGAGATCATTAATAGCAAGACCTGGGTATTTATATAGCTATCTGTCTGCTTTGGGGAACAGACACAAAGAGATAAAGAAACAGCACGGTTAAGGCTTTCTTCATGCCATTTGTAATACTAGCACTACCCGGGAAGGGAGAGATACCTTTGAAATCCATTTGATTTGAGCGCCATTGCGAATGATGGCATGTCCGTTGCTATCTTCTTCAAACTGAATGTTCCCAAGGTGCAGGACACTAGCAACAATTCCAAAGAGATGCTAATAATGACAAATACACCATTAGAAAACAGGTTGCCACAGCTCCATGGAATGGGACTAATTTTCTCTGCAAATGCTCATAAACAGAGTATGGCTAGGCTGAAGGAGGTGAGTCAGACAATCTGTTTCAGATATCACACTGTACCAAGCAATAATGTTCCCTACTCACCCACTCCACCCTCCACCTCACCCCTTGAAAAAGATGTCCTATTCCATCCTTAACACAGCTCCCAAGCAGGACTGCCTCCATCACTTTCAGAGAGAACACCGCACTCCTTACATTGTATTCACTTTAGCAGGCTCATTCCCTTTTAATTTCCTTACCTCTAAATCTTTCTCAGTAAAGTCAATGATAGAAAAAGCTTTGCGGACTATTTTCCAGTCATTCTTGTCATTAATAGAAAACACTTTGGCACATCGACCCTACACATTAAGAGAAAGATAAATTAATCAAATTTGTTGGTAAAGCAATTTTATCATCAACAACAAACACAGCCTGGCTACAATACTTTCATTTCCACTTTTCTTCGGCTTGTATAGATGCAGTCTGCACCCTTAGGCCATCACTGCTAGAACAGTTCCTGCTACAAAAGCAGCTATGTTTGCAAACAATCTGCCTCTGAGTTTCATCCTAACGTGACACACAGAGAGATGATCACAGTGGTTTGCAGAGCACAGTCTTGGTAAGTGAAGAAAGCTGCATTTGGAGATCCCTACAATTCCACAAGTGGGAGAGAGAGAAATTCTCACTGACCTGTATGAGATAAGCGTACTTCTGGGGGTTGCGCTCCAGCCCAAGCCAACAGAGAAGGTCCTTGTCTCCACCCTCTAATAACTGGTAGAAAATATGGAAATTCCTCTCTCCGTGGTTTTGATGGACAACTCGGGATTTCTCAATCAGGTAACTGAGGATGTGCCCTCCTACCGGAGCTCCCTAGCAAAACAAAGCAGTGAGATCAACCCCAGAAGCTACGTAACATCACTGAGAGGGCTGTTTAGACACACACAGGAGGAAGCAGCAGCATAAGGAGATGCATGTTACTGCTGTTACTTACCTGCTAGCTTTTTCTGTTTAAGAGTTAGTATCCAACAGCAGTACAAGCTGTATGTAAAGAGTTTTCTGTCCTTCTAGGGCAACTTATGCTTTATAATACATATTGAGTTTCTACTGAGTAGCAGCAGCATTGCCAGTAAAGTAGGAAGCTTTCAGGATATATAACTAGTCACCTTACTTACAAAATGCAAGACCTGTAAAAGTAAGGTCAGAAATCTGCAGTGCTAGTAAGCCTTAATAAATTCTCTGCTGCCTGGTAAGCATCCAAGAGGTTCACTGATACAGCTTGCTTTAATAGCAGTCCCTTAAGGTTGTTCTCACCTTAAAATCAAATTGGATATCCATGTATTTCCCAAATCTACTTGAGTTGTCATTACGCAGAGTTTTTGCATTTCCAAAAGCCTATGGATAAATAGATAAGTTGAGTCACTTCTCATCTTATCGAGAACCTGACACCCAAAATAGGACAGAGTTCCTGTTACAAAGGTTTGCTGCATCAGCTGAGGCTCACTACAGAATCTAGAGGGATTAAAGAAACATGAACTAATGTATTCCACAGCTTTAATTGGAACTCAGCTAAACAAATTATGTCTCTTTCTAGTGTAACCTGTAACTGAAGCCACAAGGAACTCTTGTATGGTGTACAGTTTCTTCATACTCCCAGTTTCAGCTATTCTCCAGTATTAAACCAAGTTTAAATTTTCTAAATATTAAATGACATTAAATCCTAAGCATTTCTCAGACATTGTGCTACAAAGAGGCCATTCCTGGATGCAAGTGTATAGACAGGCATTAAAGTCTTGTGGAGTGAGGCCATCAATAACTCTTTTTCATTATGTCCATTTAGTTTTTACCTCCAGAACAGGATTGGACAGTAGCAGACGATCACGGACGATCTGCAGCTGCTCTGTAGTTGGACAGGTTACTGCATAGTATTGCAAAATCTTCTTGGAAGCCTCTGTCTTTCCAGCTCCACTTTCCCCAGAGATGAGGATGAAATGGTTGTTGTATTCACTGCACATCACCCGGTAGGCATTGTCAGCTATGGCATATCTGAACAAGGATCACAAGAAGTATTCAGAGAGGAAATATCCATCAGAAAGGTGTGTACTCTTCAGTTAACATCACAGGCATTGGATATGATGGGAAAGCAGAGCTCAAAACAAGAGCCTACAACCTAGAATCTCACAGTAAAAACAGTCTGAGGGACAGACAAGGCTTGTTCTTCTTCCATGGCTGCATGTATTTATGGTGAATGTAGTTTACAAGCAGTAAAGACTCCCTCTTCTAAAGCAGGGTTTTGATTCCAGCAGAGGGAAAATCCCAACTTCTGCTTATAGAGACAGACACAGAAATAACCAGGAGTGGAGCCTTCATTTTATATGCTAATTAGCAAGGAAAAAGGAGGAAAACCAAAACCAAAACCCAACCAACTCCAATCACCTGACAACTTCCAAACACCTAAAAAAATCTGGCTGAGAATTCTGAATTTCAGATTTCCTCCCCCTCCTGCCCAAGGAGAGGCCATACATGAGCATTACGCTAGCCTTGAAGGCACACACAGGACTATTTCAGTGTCTCATCTCCTACAGTTCCCCCAGTATCACTTCTGCAGTCCTTGTGTTCCCCTTTTATTCTCACAGTCAGCTAGAAGACAAACAAATTCAACCTTACCTACTGAAAGATAAGAATATCAGCATCCACCAGACCTAGTGACTCTGGATACATATCCTTGTTGCTACTACACAGCACCACTGCGGAAATCCAACATATTAATATAAGCTGAAGTTTTAAGGGTTCTACTTACAGATGTGGTGGCAGTTCAAAAAAGTTCACCCCTCGATAAAGCTGCATCTGTGTCACTGTGTAGATATCCAGCTCTTTGTAAGGGTTGACAGATACAAGAAGAGTACCAATATATGTCTGCAGGGAGAAAGACCATATACAGGTAGGAAATCTGTACCATCACTAGAATGACAGCTCCTGAAAGAAGAGTCAAGTACAGCAGGACATTACGTGAAAACAACTGACAAAGATGGCACAGAATGGGAAAAAAAAAAGAGCACAACCACCTCCCCTCTCCCCCTAAACGCACCCTCCCTCCCTCCCAGAAAACAGAAAACCCTCATCTACTGGCTTTACCATTTCCAAACCTCAAAGCCAACACTAAACTTCCAAAGCCTACACCACTGATAGTGGAGTTGAATAATAAAAGCAAGCTTAGAGCCTTACGTTACCACTCTGCTGGGTACTACCAACACCTAACAAGGTTTATTGTCTCTCTGCTCAATGACACCAAAGCTGGAAGAGTATGCTCGCTGTTCTCTGTATTGATAGTTCTTCCTGCCCCTGCAGCACTAGCTTACATCCTATCTAGGTGGGCTATACACACGCACGCCCCTCTTCAACCTACTACAGGCTGCATGAATCCACATGACCACCACTCACACTAGACCATGTACTTACATAGATGAGGTTCTCTTGGTATCGCTTGCGAAGATTGTTCAGGAAAGAGGTCTCACTGGTGTGGGAGTCCAGAAGCACAAAGTCCTGCACCCCAACTCTGTCCCGGGCTATCAAAGCCCCTTCCATGTTTGCGTCGGTGTTATCTTCCACCTCTTCTTTCTACAACACAAAGGTGGTGTGATACAGGCTTAGGAGACAGCTGGTCGGGATCCTAGAGGTCAGTTAAGTCCTTCCCCATACCACAGGGCCAAGTCAAGCTTGCACAGATAATAGCAAGGTGTTACTAACACCTTTCCCAAAGACAGCAATTTCGTGCCAAACAATTCTGCGATCTAATTACTTTAGAGTCAGGAAGTCAGAGATCCATTACTGTGATCAGAGAGGAAGACCAAAGCTTCCAGCAAGCCCTTGCTATTAGAACAGTTGGCTGAAACAAACCAAGCTCCAGAGATCTGAGTATGATCAGGGACACTTCGTTAACTCAATCTAGACCAAGCAGTTGCAAGCACAAAGTTGGCAGGGAACAGTGGAAGATTTTGTATTTGCTGGTGGTGTAGAAACTACTTTACACAGATAAGAACTGTACACAGATGTAACTACAAAAACTGAGAATCTCCTGAGAAGGTGGCATTTGACTAGACCTCTACCTGAAAAGATGAATCCTACACAACACTGAACAAGACTGCTTCATTATTACAAATGGGTTCCAGAAGCAGATCAGTCAGCTTTCAGATTCGGGCAGCAGGTGTCTCCACACACCAGCGAGAGATCTGATGTGAAAAGCCAGTCCGCTGATTTGATAAAAGTAATCAAACATTGATTTAGAATAAAAACAGCTAAATCTTTATTAGCACCCCCAACCTCTTTCTCAAGAGGCAGAAGTATGCAGAAAGGATATCAGTGACCAAACCTAACCCCTTGCATGCTCCGCTTCCAATTCTTTATCGTGAAATTTGACTTTATATTGAAAATACTGCTGTGGATCAAGCTCTTGGTGCAAAGGCTATAAAAATTATTTCTATATTTATTGTTTTTAATTAAACCAAGCTGATAATTTCATGTTAGCAAACAGGCAAATGGGATGTTCTTTATTCTATAGTAGTAATGTATTTTTAAGACAGATAGATTACACAGTTCATAGAATAATTCCTGCTCTACGGCGTAAAATAAATACTTTCCTTATGACAGAAATGCAGTTAATGTTTTGAGCAACTTACCTTTTAGAGTTCCTGGGCTTTGCATAAGTGAGAGAAACAGGCTGAGTAACACACACAGCAGTTCCTTGGATCCAGAAGTGTGCACATGAGCCCAGCACATTTGCTATTCTCATATTGCCCTTCATGACATTGTTTTTTTTTTTTTTTTTTTTTTTTGCTGCTCCACTGCTCAGGAAGATAGTGCTAAGATTTTGAACACGTATTAAAAGAGAGATGGCAGGATGTAAAATGTTTCTGCTAACTTTTGGCAAACCCTGGCTTTGGAGGCAGGCTTTCAGCCTGCACAGCACTGGTGGAAGATGACAGCACTTGGGACACTTGGATTTAGATGCAAAATTTCAGTGCGTAAGCATTATGAATTTAATTGCAAATCCATTTTTAAAACACAGCCTTTGGCCTGGCTACTGCAGCGTAAGCCTTCTGTACTCCCAGGACGTCTCTCCAGTAAGCAATGAAAGCACACGTGGCGCGCTTGGCACGTCAGTCGGCAGCCACTGTTACCAGACCAGACCAGGACACCGAAGCCATTATGTCCTGAGTTAGAGCCATCCAGACACTTCTACCCAACTGCCGGATATTAACGTGACATACAGGAGGAGCATTCTCACCTGGAGTATCCCACACTACCACTTTTAGGGCTTATAGCATACAAAGCCTCTTACCTTCCTCCAGCATGGTTTTCCTTCACCTGGGAGTTACTGTTGCAAGCTATTTCTGGCAGTCTGAGCAAGAAGCTACCTGACTTTTGTCCTAGGGTAAAGCAGTTCTTTGACAGAGTTATTACTAGCAAAAAGAATACTTGAGCAGCTTCAACGCTTTCAAAATACATGTACAGCATTAATCAAAATAAGAATGCTCTGAAACCCTCCTTCCCCTACAGATACCTTGGACCAGGCCAAGCAAAGATTTTTAAACAGAACGCTCTAAACTAAGATTCACCTAAGGAATTACAGAACAAACAGTATCAAAGCCAAAACTACTTCCCTTATTTTTTCCCCTTGAACTGTTGATACTCATTTTCTCACTCCAATCTGGTCATAGCACAGTGGCTGCCTGACAAGGTTAGAGTTTATCATTTTGTTAGAAATGGTGCCCTGCACAATGCCTGCTGGCACTTCAGGTGGATTTGTCCTCCTGAGCAAGCACTCAGGACAAACTGAACAAGAGAATTTTACCTTCTTTCCAAGCTCGGAAACGTGAAAGAACAAGGCTGAAACCACAGCAGCTACCCAGCTGATCAGGTTTCTTTAACCTAATTCTTTCACTCGTATGTTAATTGGTAAGTGACACTGCTCCCTCTTAAAAATCCCATACTCTTTTCTGGGCGACTTTGTGCTCAGATTTTCTGAGCATTCTGAGGTCAGACAATTTTATTATCACAGCACTACTTAGCACCTGTCCCCCCCCCAGACAGACTTTTGGAAGCTTTGTGCTTACCTGGTATTATCCCCAGTAACAGATACCTCAGCAGGACTCATCGGTACGCGTTACACCAACAAGACACTGCTGACTGCTCTTTTTAAAGGATTATTTTCCTTTCCTCCTCACTTAGCTGTAAGTGCCAAGAGCTCTTTCTTGCCTGCTGAGAAGCAAACTCTACCAGAAGACCTATCCCTAACTATAGTGAGGGCTTTTTTGTTTCACACAGGGATTTGTCTGTCAACACTGATATCTACCAGGAGCTAAAGTGTATCAAAACAAATTCGTGAGACGTGCAGCTCTTTAGTAGGAGCAACAGACCAGTTTGTCTGACAAAGTTTGTACCAGCTTTTAGCAAAGAAAGAAGTCCTGACAAGGAACAGTTATTAAAGAAGAAATTTAAAAAAAAAAAAAAAGGCAAAACCAAGCAAAATTCACAAGATTATTATTTACCTTTGCCAGAGGCTCAGAACTTGGTTTCAAAACAAACAGGCTCCTGAGTTAATTTTGTTGTTTCTTTGATTGGCATAGAACTGAAGAGATCAATGTGCAGGGGAAGAAGGGGATCAGTTATGATGCCCCTGTTATTTTGGAAGCACTGAGGAAACAAACCACGCTACGTGCTGCCCATGCAAACACAAGAAGAGGTCGGAGCTTTAGCTGGGCACCATCTGTCCCAGAGCATCTTTTGAGTGTCCATTCGGTCAGGCAAGCACCTGTATCTCTAGCAAAGGGTCACACAAGCCACCAAACTCTAGATTTATTGGGTCCATCCACAACAAGGACACCAATCCCCACCACAAGAGCAGAAAATCTTCTCAGGACTCCGCTGCTCACCCCCGAGCCATCCCGACCTGCCCTACAAATTCAGAAGTCTTTTTCCTTCCCACGTGCCTCCTTCCCACTTTACCTCTGCCACCCAAGCCGCAGTGTGCCATCTCCTGCCAACTCCTTCTCCAAAATGCTCTTCTTCCATGAAGAGTTAACAAGCTGAAGGTAAGGCCCTCTGATACCCGGGATCGTGTGTCCGCCGGCTGCTCGCCTTCCTCCTTGGGCACAGATCCTAACACCCTCGCTGCTTAATGAATTATCTAGCAAGCTGGCAGCGCTCGAGCTGTGATGAGGTTTATACTTAAAATCTCATCAAACGGTACTGCAGGATGCTGTCGAGAGGCAGAAGTCTGAGTTTGGAGGCAAAGCCATAGACTGCTGCCTTCTGATGGTTAATGGGAGCCAAGCCGGGTATAAACCACCACCGCCGGCTCGCTCCCCTTCCAGCTTCGCTCCCCACTAGAGGTCACTACGAAACCCATTTTATTTTGTTGTCTGAAGTTTCTACGTTTTCTCCTTTTTCACATGCATAAGGCAGGGTCCCCCACTCTGCCACCCCAAGATGACTTTTCAGCCTGGATCAATGCTGACTCACATGTGCCAGCTTGCTCCCTCCCTCCTCCTCCTCCACCTGCCTGTCAAAGACATCAACAAGCATCTCCCCATGATTATTCCTCTGCATAAGCAACGGTGAGCAGAATAAAATCCCTCCATTTGGGCAGCCAGTGATCCACAAGTAGCCGTGCGAGCGACCTCTTGCTTCTGTTCAACCACAATCCTGTAACAGCTCTGTATTTGAGAAGCTTCACTCCCAAGCCCAACCTCACCAAATAATGAAGGCATCCTTCAAAAGGAACTCAGAGCAACCTAAGGGTCTACAGAAGTGGAAGGACCCTTCCCCAACCACAGAATATCTCTGCCTGGTCTCTTACAGCAATGTTAAGAAGTTAAATAACTTACCTGATGGCTCGGAGTCATTGAGGAAAAAGGTGAACTGTAAGATCTGGGGAGCTGAGCAGGGCAAACACACTTCTCATTTGTCCTCAGCTAGTAAATGCTGATTATGACAGGAACATTCAAGACATAAAAACCTCAGTCATTTGTATTTCTAATAGACAAGTGGAAAGAGACCTGTTTAACAGACAGTTTATTTAAAACCATCCATTTCCCAACAGAATCAGTTTTTGCTAACAGCGAAAGGTAATTTTTACTGACAGGAGCACACTTGCGTTACAGTCTGCAATAAGGCTTCCCCCCCTGAAAAAAAATCAGAGCCTTATTTAAGGCTGGACACAGTGATCCTAAGGCACACTTCAGTCTATTTGTTCAACTCTGTTTCCAGCTGGCATTCTAGAAAATCTATTGTGATGCCAAACGTTTATGACCTTTTTGCCTGTTATTCTGTTGTTACACCCTTGAGATCTAAGCAAATACAACTCACGCCACAAGAATGCAGCGCAGTAAGCAGGCATCTCTGGAGCCATCTGATTTAAAATAGAAATGGGTCTCAGGTCTGCCAAGACAGATGAGCTTGGAGCAGCACTGCTAACAGATTCCTTTAGAAACGTCAGCGCTCTGTTTTGGAAATACTCACTCACTGCAACGGGCAGCGCTCCTTGACCCAGGCCTGCACCCCTTGTGCTCAACAGGAATTTGCTCATTAAGGCTCCTCAAAATGGCACGGAGGCACCGCAAGGATTACACCAAGGGAACTCCTTAGGCTGCGCTCCACCTTCCTCCACCTAAGGCTCTCCAAAGCAGCTGTCCAAAGAGGCAGTGACAGAGCTTGATCACAAAAAGCAGTTAAAAAATAAAAGAAAACAGAAGACATTCTGCAAGACAGGCAGCGCTGCGGAAAGCACAGCCTGCTTGCCCCGTTGGCAAGGTCAGCAGGAGAGCGAGGACAGACCCTGGCAATCACGTGCCCTCCCTCGACCCCGGCAGCACCTTCAAGGTCAGGATTACAGCGTACCATGGGGCTGCACACAGCTACCTGCACAGCATCTGCTCCGAGAGGAGCCCGGACCCCGTCCTGCCTTCCCCAAAGGGAATTTGGGTTCGGTGACCATCGAGGAGCCAGTACGGCTGTACACCTGGCAATAAGGCCTGAAGCAATGCGTTACCGCCCTGGAATAATGGCGAGCCCAGGGCGACAGGGAAATGCTTCCCTCCTACTGTGGAAGCTTTGGTGTGGCTCGTAAGAATTAATCTGTTCAGAGTAATTTCCAGATAAACCAGAATTGCATGTAAAACCCATTAAAGCAGATCAGATCTGTATCAAGTGTCCATGCTACGTTGGTCTGATCGCAGCATCACCATAAAAAAGCCCACGATTATTACTATTATTATTTTTCAGACATTTCAGCTATACCAGCCCTGATATCTCTGGAAACCTCTTCCACATTTATACGGAAACTGAAACACTGCACATCAACCGTGCTTGAAAACACAGAGGCAGTGCAGAAGAGTGATGCTGCGGGTCTGTAAGGCAGCACTCAGGACATCTCAAGCTACTGTACACACTTTTCAAGGTAGCAGAATTCATAAATACAATTATACTGTGGAAAAAATTACACATTGTAACCTAATTTCTTTTCAAAAGAATACAGAGTAAGAGGGTTTTAAGGTTAATCAACAGCCTAGGGAAACGCCAACAATTCTTAAGGCCTCTTGTCTGTATCCAGGGAATAGCCTACTATAGACTTGTTAAAGGGTGACTGTCTGTCTTTCTCAATAGAAGAGAGGTCGAGGTGAACTACTTCACTTTCATAAATCAAAAGAAAGAAAAAAGTGAGAAAATCTCCAGAGTTCAAACATTTCTTTAAAACCCAAACTTTAAATACTAAATGGGCTTCATGGCTGCCATTTTGAAAAACATTAGTTTGCCAAAGGACCCTTTTGATTTCTATTTGAAATGTAAGAGCTCACAGATAATCCATTGAGAATCAAACCCCCACAAAAGGCTTTCTGAAACAATCGTGGTGCTTGTGAAGGACAACATTTTTGTGCGCAAAATAAAACATTTTAATGCGCTACAATCCATTACACATATATTCCTCCATTTCCTTTCAGTAATTATTCATTAGAAAACATTTAACGTCACTGCAGATTTCACACTGGGCAGTCTGCACACAAAGGAGAAGAGTTGGCCCATTTATAAGGGACTGAGGCCTTCTTTTCTAATCTGAGAAACTCCAAGGAGGTGGGGGCTGCTGGACACAACGGGCAGGCTAAATTGTGCGGTTAACGGTCAAAGCCCCCCTGCCTACTTTGACACTCATTTAAAGATGACAAGGAACAATAGAGATTTGTTCTTAGCAACTCTTTCTTGTTATGCGGTCTACATCGGCTAAGCTGGGCGGCTCAATACATGAAACCGGCCCTGATACCCGGTTCCACCTGCCATCGCTCGCCCTCCCTCGGCCTGCTCTCTCCTCGTCCCCCCCTTGTCCTTTCCCCACTTTAACACAATGAGACAGGTAAAGAATATCATTAAAAAGAGTCCCATTCAGCGTGTCAGCTTTAATAAAACAATTGCCTGTCGGGTTAATATGAGCAGCTCGAATTTTGGGCTGCTGCCACTAATCCCGCTCCTCTCAGCCAGGTTAGCAAAAGCAGCCCTTCTCTCCCCAAAATTCCCAGTTCACCTCAGCAAACACCAGTGTTTACAGGTTGCAGCACTGTCAGCAGCCACCACTGCATTAAGGCTATGTGACTTCCAGCATAAAACACCTCTTCAGAACCTTTATATTGACAAAAACATCAAACATCACAAAACTGCTAGAAACGAGTGTTTTCCTTTATCAGCTTGTTTGCATTCAGCAGATATTCTGCTAGTTCACCCCAGACTCGCTAACTTGATCGGCTAGGAAAGAAACAGCAATCGCACCTCACTTGGGAAACGGAAGCCTGTTAAAAAAAAAAAAAAAAAGCAAGCTACAGATCCTGCTAGGACAGAAGACTGACAGTTAAAACCACGTGCTCTCTCTCTCTGTGATGGCTTTTTAGATAAAAATGCCAGAGATTTCTTCAGCACTGACATTCCTGGATCTCCTGCTGCTGGACCGGAGGCAGCTCCTTAATGAATCCTGAATATTAGTTGCAGAACACAACAAATTATCAGAAAGCACAAACGGCTGATAAGCTCCATAAAACGTATTCCCTGGGTAACAGAGCGCAGGATTTCCAGGTGGAGTGCTAAAATTCAGAAGTTAAAACTTCTGGAAAGAGGGGAGAGCTGATTTATTCAGCTTCTAGGAAAGACGAGGACAGTCCGTGAACATCTGACAGTCCGTATGGTACAGGGTAGCACTATGCAACAGTAAGTCGATGCATTTAGAAGTCTTGCAGATGATCAGAAAGAGATGTCTTGCTTGCTACGATGCCTTTTGTGTAAGCCAGAGCCCAGCTCAGACCTCAGTTGTACTCTGGTAACTACAAAGAACACACAGCAGGACAGGGGCACCTCTGGAAAGTTTTCAGAAATTAAAATAAACTACAGGGAAGATGTAAAAGCATATTTTCTGCCTCAGTTAGGTTGCAGTCCCTCTGTATTTACCATTATTGCTTGTTGTGGTCTCAGTCAGGAGTTTGGCTGCTCAGAACAAGCACTAATTATTCTTACTTGGCATAGGAACAGTGATGGAGTGACTTCCCTCAGCTGCATGGTGCTGCAGGCAGGAGGTCCGGCCCTTCAACCGGGCTGCAGGTCTGTGCAGACACCTGGGAACCAAAGGCACCTTCTCCTCCTCTCACAGCTTGAATACTTGGTTTTTCACAATCACAAAGAAAAAAAAAAACAAGTCATGTTCTTCCCTGCTGCTGGAAGCTCCATACCTCAAACTGTTCCTTCTGTAGTCTGAACAGCAAGTGACGAGGAGCATACTGCTCCCAGGGCTGCAGACAGCCCTTCTGTACTCCATTCCACTAAGTATTCTAGCTATTTCTCAAAAGGCTAATGAAATCTACAAGGACAGGCAATTTACTATCAGCAGCCACTAGCAAATATGTCAAAATCAGTTTGGGAAGCACATTTGAGGTCTAATCAATTTTTATCTTCACTCTTAGGATAGAATTCCAGATGGGGAAAACAAACAAACAAACAAAAAAAACCTTGTGATCCCTCAGTGCTGCAGTCCTGTTTTATTTTAAAAAACGAATGTCATGGCATTTAGCAAGTGGTCATGACATCACAGGGGCAAGTCTTCCCAAAAGAACTAGAAGAAAACTGAATGCAAACACCTGATTTTGGCCACAGCAAGAAGGCCATAGATGAAATAAACATTGATATCACATCTCCTACAGAAGCGTTCTAACACAAGCCCCGATCATAAAACCCTTTGGGCATCAGAAAGCAAAGAGATGTTGGCCTGTACAATCACATCTCTTAAGAGGTGACAAATCAGTGTAGAAACTGAAAGCAGACACGCTGAGCAATGTCTGGGACAACAAATCGCTATCCAAACCAAGCTTTTTGTCTCATCATCCCACAGCAAAAGCCAGTCTTTATCCCCGCACCAGGGCCAAGAAAAAATCAGGGGTTCCTTTGACAACTACAGCAAAACAGTCACCTGCACCGGCTGCAGCGTGAGATCTAATTCACGTGAATTACAGCAAAGGTCACCCAAACGCTCACGTTAATTTACAACGTGCACTTGCTCTGGGCCTGGCTTGTCAGGCTTGAAGGAGCATCGGATGCCAAGGCTGCAGTTTTGTACACAGGTAGGAAGAGCTCTGAGGCTTTATTTGAAGAGGCTGTGAACAGACTCATTATCTAGCTGTAGATTTACTGGCAAGTGTAATATTTCAACAGAGTCTGGAGATGCAGCCACAGTGCAGCAAGGGAATGTTCCTGTGAATAAATTGATTCAGAAAACATCTTTATCAGACATTTCCTGTTGCTTTTAATTTTCCTGGACCTCTCTGTGCACAAAGCACTTAGCTAACAAGCATTTCAATTTAGTAGTCAAGCACGAAGGCGCTATCAATGGGCCACATAATTACTTCATTCTGGAAGCTACTGCCTGGAGCCACGAGAGAGCCTTTTACACTCCACCAGCCAAAACACCTAGCAGAAAGGTTAACAAATTAGACTTGCTTCAAAGCCACCTGCATCATTAAGCATCAGCGTGGGGAGACTTAATACAAAATAATTTTCTCTAAAGGAAAGAAACAGGGTTATCTTCAGAAGATGTCCCTTTACTACCCCTGTGATACTTTGCAGTGCACGAAAGCTGGTTCTGACAATAGGAAGTATCTGGGCACAGCAGCCACGAGGAGCTTCCCTGGCTGCTTGCAGCTCCGAAAGCAAGTGAGAGGAAAGGACAGCGTTCTCTTGTTGTCTGACTACCAAGATGGGGACAGAGACGGAAAGGGAAGAAGTACTGTGACTCCCTTCCCCCTTAGAGGGTGTGAGCTACTTTTGCTCCATGCTAGGTACAGAAGTGGGGGGAGGTCTCCCCCATCCTGTGTGCAGCAGGACCTGCAGGTCAGGGCCATCCAGGGGCAATTATTCCCATGCTGGTTTTGTTATTAAAATAAAGGTCAGGGCTCCTCAAGCAGTCACATATGAGTTCCCAGGCATTTTGGTGTGCATACAGATGTTGCAAGTCCCCTTCTCTCCCGATCAGAAAAGCATTCCTTTTTTCCTCCTGCTTCCAAGTAGGTGAAAGTTAGCTCCTTCCCTCCTCCTTTAGCCACAGCATTCACCCCAAATAACCCTGGACACAGTTCTACTTCTCTTCCTTTGAGAAGGAAGAAAATAATTACCCCCTACACAACACAAACCAGGCACCCCATTTGCCAGGATAACTGTCCCTCCTAATTTAGCAGGAGATTCTCATTTTAAAGCACATATTAGCATAAAACCTTGCAAAGAGCTCTGAACTTACCCCCACTTCCTCCATATTGCTACAAAAAAGTAGCCTAAAGCAAGCTGAGCAGGAAAGGAACAAAATTAACCCCCACCTCCTGAAACAGATTACCCTCTGTGACTACATTGCATATTCCCACAGCAGAACAGGCTGCAGGGAGAAGCAACGTAGCTGCTGGCTGGTATGGTTAAAAGGCTACTTAGTGCCTGACATGAGGAAACTTAATCATTTGCAACAGGGAAAACCTGCTAAGATAGGTAAGTGATGAGGTAGGTTTTAAAGGAGCAAAACATTAATACCATCTTAGCCTCGATCCTTAACAAAATTACTACTATGGTGCAGTTGCTGTAAAACCTTTTCCTTTTTTCTTCCATAGAAAAGAAGAAAGGAAGGTTTTGGTTTAATAAACTAGCAGTATATAAAAGAAAATATGATATATTCTATAGGGAGTGATCTTATTTGTGCTTAACAGGGATAAGAGAAGAAAGAATATACAAAAATGTGGTTGCTACAAGCAGATTTTTGTATAGAATACCTGAATTTTTAAAAAACAATCCCTAACTGAATAGTATGACTGCTTTCAAAAGTGAGATGGTAGCATAATTGCAGGCTAACAAACGTGAGACCAATATATCAGCAGGTGCTTTTGTATTTTACTATATTGCATTTTATAAGACAGCATGAAACTCTTGGATTTACACACTTGGCTGAATCAGAAAGTATTACTGCTAGAGTATATGCCCCTGTTTGTCTTGAAAAGTAAATCTGCTCTTGTGTTCCACCTGCAGCCGTCGAAGTGTTCAGAGTCAGGGCTCTGTACAGTGCTCGGCTGTCCTGGCTTCTATGAAACAACAATTATCGCAGTAATGAACGTGCCCAGCCCATTTGCTGTAATTCTGCCTCCTGTCATTAATACAGTAAATAACTAGATAGGGAGCCCTGTCTGAGGATACAAATACAGGCTGTGCCAAACTCAAACCATATGCATGTTGCTGTTTGGTCCTCAACAGTTCACATGGCAGATAATGTCTTCTTTGTTTCGCCTTTCAGTATGTTTGTAAAATCTCCCTCTCCATGGCAGGTGGCCACTTCCCCTCCCCCAGACACTAGAGCAGTGCCCCCAAGGAGCCCGTGTCGCATCGCCCGTGCCCTCCTCGCTCGCTGTCTGCCCAACCAGACCAGAGCCCAGAGCTCATCGATGCCAGGCAGAGAGGAAAGCTTGGTTTTGGAACAGGAGAAATTCCTCCAGCCTTGCAGCTCTTCTGCAAACCCAAAGTTGAATGCTTGTCCAATAGTTAGATGCTGCTCCTGTCCCCGGTGGATTACCGCCAGTTAATGAACTGTTCCAGGAACAAGTAGGATGTGACATGCCAGGAGGGCTTGGGGACACTGCAAGCCCTGTCACAACGCTGGAGCTCAGGAGTTTGTGAAATACAGGGTGAGGATACACAAAGCCTATTGCCTGAGGAATGACTCCTGGGTACCACCAGGCTCACTGTGCTGATTTTACAGTCCTTAAAGCTGACCTTCAGAAGGACAAATTGAGAAGAAGGAGCAGGGTATTCCGTTTGTTTTTTTTTTGGGGGGGGGGAGGAACGAGAAATGCACGTCTTGCCTGTTTTTTCCTGGGAGTATGAATAAAGAACAAGCAGGTTTAACATCAGTAGGGCCAAAGAAAAGGCACGGGGTTATCTGAGCAAATGATTTTTCTTTCAAGCATGTTTTTTTGTCTGATAACTGTAATTTACATCAAATACCTGTCAAGCAGTATAAGAGTGGAAAGGAAAACTCTCACAACAGTTCCAAAAGGCCCCAGCTACTAAAAGCTGTTCTTAAGTCTGGATCTGTCCAACAAATATACATTAACTGGAAAGAAAGGATTTTTTCTTTAATTGAAAAATTATTACTACTTTTTTTCCCCTGCGGAAGAATTATTTTCAAGCCTTCTACAACTATTATTAGGAAGAAATTCCCTCATTCCTGTATCAGTTCAAAACCTCAGCAGCAAGGTACCCATCACATCCCATGAACTAGCCTTACATTTACACTTAAGTACAAGCCAATCTGGACCACTGAACGAGGGCTCAGCTGTCTCTCATTCACGTAGGCTATGCCCCATAGAGTAGCAACCCTGAAAATCACATGGAAAGAAAAAAGCTCTCAGTGTTGCAATAAGCAAAACCCCAACAGATTTAACAGGATCGTTGCACAGCCAGACAACCACATCACCTCCGAGTTCAGCAGGCTGTACTTCAACTGACTAAAATGCATTCCTTTCTCTCTCTCAATGGTGCTATCGAAGCAAAACTGATATTACTTCCTTTCACTGTGTCTCACCAGACATAAGATGGGGAAGGAATTAATTACGGCTAATTAAAAATTAAATCCTCCGTCTTGCCTTTGGTTACTGTATTTCTCTCTGTCTCAGAATATGCAGCTTAAATGCTCTGTTACGTTCCGCCTCTGTCACCTTTTATTCGGGAATAATTTGCTTACTTCTCTTCGGCTTCGGCATCGAGCTCTGTCATTTGGTCCTCACGGGGCCAGCTGCACAGTTCCAGTCCGGCTCACACCTCTGCTCCCTCCGTGCTGCTGCTCGCAGCTGACCACCGTCGCTTCAGCATCCCTCCCCAGCGCCTCAGTGTCACTCCTCACTTCAGGCATCCCCCCAGCCTGCAAGGGCCTCCCTCCCCTCGTGTGCCAAGCGGACTCTCTCCAGCCCAGTCAGTTGATGGAGCAGCTCTCTGCGAAGCTTTTCAACTGCGGTTCCTCCTCGGACACCACCTCTGCTGCACAACTGACCTTCATGAGACATTTCCTGAGTGTGAACTCATTGTCCCTGTCAAACACCGACAACCATTTTCTACAGGGAAGAGGAGAAAAGGATGTGCAAAGGCGTCATTTTCCCTTTGAGCAGGTCTCAACACACCGATGGTCAATAAATAAATGGAGGATTAACAAAGTTATTCTGCAGCCAGAGGAATGTTTGCCAGGCAGATCACAAGAACTGCACAACGTCATTCACTTGTTTACAAGCTCTGGACCAAGAATGTCAAGGTTACGTGGAGGTCTGTCCTACAAAAACCATCACCAGGTTTTGTGATGAGATCTGACGGAGATTGCCGGAGGCAATAGTGCCACATCAAGACTGTGACCACTGTCTAAACAGGTCAGCTTCAGAACTTCCAAAGGATTTAGAAAGACTAAACCGGAGTATTTAAGAAAACAGTCTGTGTTAACGATGCATGCCATCTATGGAGGTATTACAGAATTTCTTTCTAGAAGTTTTGCTACAATCTATGTCAAGAGAAAAGTCATCAGCAGATACCTAGAAATGTCCAGCTTAATTGTAAGAGCTGTTATAAAACTTTGAATGTTAATATCCTGCTGGAAAAAAAGTAGCTGTTTTGATCCTGGAGTTCCATCTGTCATCTCCTCTGTCAAGACCTCATTAGCATGCAAGTGAGATGTCACCCCAGTCACAGCTTCCAAGAATTTTCATTGTCAAAGTCCACTAAATTAAATAAGCCAGCAGAGAGGGAAAGTGCACATTTATGAACATACAGGCATCAAGGCTAAAAGTAGTTCCTACTGCTGAAGACGTATTGTCCAAGATAAATGCAACACACGCTCGCTTTTGCACCACAAAGTTTTTGAAATGAGTCTAGATATTTGTGATTGAATTATATAGTTGTGTGCTTTACAAAAATATTAGTTCAAAATCATTATAGCATCACCTAGCCTATGAAATGCACTACTCAAATATTTGCTAATGCAGTTAATAGAAATTGGAACTACATCTCTAGCTGCTAACAGATTTATCACTACACCCACTAATAATTAAAGTTACCTGGGTATCCATCTTGAATGCTGTTAAATTCAGCTGTTAACAATTATTCCAGCTAAACCATTCAAAAGGTGCTTTGAACTTGTTTATGGTCCTTCGCAACACTGTGCAGCTAGGTAGGAGACTACGTTCTCACCTGAACAGAATACCATTAATAATTTACACTGTGAGTCAGGGACTTTGTCCTAGGGTACTTGCATAGGCATAGTGGCCACTTTTCCAAGATAAGAACTTGAAACTCTATCTTCCTTGAGGTTACATTGCAGACACCAGTGATCTTTGATTAGTCGGTATAAACATTTTCTGTTAATTACAACTACCAGAATAAGTGACTGCATATATCTGCTCTATTAAAACTGCCCCTGGAATCAGCCCACACCAGGACCGTGCCAGGGTTGCAGACTGGCTGGTGGGTGCTCATCTGCTTGTCCGGAACCCTGAACATCAGTCTGTAGGAGCTGACTGAAGCTGGAAGCTTTAAGGTTAATAATGTATATCCCCTTGTTATAGTATCTCTCTTCCAGGTTGAGGCTAAGACATGCTTAAAAATTAAAAGTGCAGATATCCTACAAAGGAGGAACAGATGCTAAGACTACGCATTAATCTTTAATGTGATTCCAACTCAGAAAGTCGATTTTACTAACTTTCCTGCATTACTGCAACCTCTATGATCTTGTAAGCCTGCTGTATAACATGCAGGGCACAGGTGTGGATACAGACTCATCCAAAGTAGAACAGAATCAAAACAATGTTATGAGTGAGTACTCAACACTCACATTCACATACTGCCTTCTCTCTTTTTCTGCTACAGGATCCTGATGGTTTGCAACCAGATCTAAGGTCAGGCAGTCCTACCTCTGCTGGCATCCTTGTAGCGCTGTCCTCTCACTCAGTCCCACACATATGAGCCGAATTGTTTGACGAGCTTCAAACAATTTCTACAGCATAAATGAAGAGAAAGACAGAGAGAACAATTATTAGTTTTTCAGGTTTATCTAGCCCGTTCCCCTTTACATATCACACAGAGCATCCATGTGCATATTTATGTGGTGTCCACGCTCGCCCAATAAAGCAGCAATGTGCATAGCTATGTAGAACAAGGAGTGATGAGTACGAACACCAGAAAACTAAGCAGCAGCAAAAGTAGTGCTAACAGTCCTGGCTAAATTCTCTATCTTCTGTGTACATTTGCACCACAGGAAATACTGATAAATACTGCAAAGCGACTCGACTTAGATCTTCAAGCACATTCCAGAAAAGGGAAATAAAAAAATAATATAGTATCACAGTATAATACATAGATGAAAAACATATGAACTTGCATTATTGACTTCAGTGCAGAAACAGCTTAGGAAAATTCCTCAGTTTATGCTGGGCTAGATGTCAGAGTGAACTTGAGTGTATCGCTGAATGTTGTACGAGATGGAAAAACAAAGAATGCTCGTGCTTCTAAACTCTTGGAAGCAAGTGCTTCCAACTACTGATCCCTTGCAATCGCTTATTTTGCTGATGAAAGCTTTTGTGCCCATCCTCATTCCAAAGTCACTGTCTTTACAAAGACAAGGCAGTACATTTTCAGAAGAATGGTACTGTGTGTTTATTTTAATGTGCAGTAGTGCTGTTACCTTGACCACCAACAAAAGCATTGTTACTCTTTCAGACAGTTACAACTTCAACATTGCTACCAGCTATAATAGATGTTTTTGAGCCATCTGTTTTTGGTAAGGAATGTTGAAGAATTGTTTCACACAAAGTAGGATAAAGCAGACACAGAATTAAAGGACAGAAGGAAATACTACTCTCTGCTGACAAAAGCAAAATGACAATTAATTTTACTTGGAATCAATGTGCTGATAGGCAGATATGAATGGGGCTCTTCAATAGGAAGAAAAAGTCTTTACAGTTGTCATGGTTTCAGTTAGGACAGAGTTAATTTTCCTCCTGAGAATCTTGCATTATTTCAGCATTCACATTGGTAAAAATAGAGATGAGAATACTGCACTGCATTCCCACTTGCACAATAGAGCAGTAAGTCCGTGCCTACAGATAGCTCATGGAGATATCTCACACAGGAAATCATTTTAATATGTTCTGTTCTTCCCTGGACACAGTGCACTTGGGTAACTGGCCTCATTACAGAAGGAATATTTGAGCAGTTGGAAGTGGCTTCATGCTACAGTACCTTTGTGTAGAGAGATCACCTTCAGCGAGTTCAGATTGCTGCCTTCCTGTGACATGATGAATGACTTTTAAGTAACATAATATCTGGTTTCCTCCTCTTTCACACACCCATTTCATTGCCAGTTGTCTTTAGTGACCAGATCTAAAAGGATTGTTTGCAGTCAAAAGGGAAAGAGAAATTCTTTACCACATGCTCAGCCTCCTCTTGTTCATATTTAATTGAATTCTTGCTTGTTTTAAAATCGTTATCAATTATTCACCCTGAGCTCATTAACTCCAAACATCACAAGTATAAATAGGACTGCTCTACTGCTCTGTTAAAAATCCCCAAATTATTTTCATTTTCCCTTTTAATCTGTTCTCTATGTAACCGTAAACTACTGAGTGAATTATATGGCTCTTTCCTGTATGTATTATTTAAAGCAGAGAGCAGGCTAGCAGACGAGGTACAAGAGTCCTGTGATGTCAGAAGGTAGCACAGGCAGATCCATCAGGCCCTGAGTCTCTCCCATCATTGTTGGGCCAATGATGGCTGAAGAGCACTGAGAAAAAAGTCCCGTCCTTTCAAAACAGCAGCTCAGACCTCTCTTTCAGCCTCAGTTTTAAGATTTGAAGAGTACTTTTGATCAGCTAAATTAAATCCTTGACATATGTTGTTTATAACCTGCATTTTTCTCAAGCCAGTTGAGAGGAAACAAACAAACAGGAGATAATCTGATCCCAGTAACATATAGCAAATGCTGCATGTTACTTCAGCTCGGCAATGCTGAGCTGAAGATGTGCTGTCTGTACACAGTGCTACTTGACAGAGCCTGCGCAGTTACTCAGACAGTCAGAAGGCCTTAACCTTTAAAGCCCTGTTGAAAAGAGAGTGTTACAAACAGAAGCCTTTTAGTTTTTCTTGCAATTCTTTAGTATCAATCTGGTGTGGCCATGACAATCCATGAAGTTTATGTAGCAACTGAGTAGTTTTGTGCAAGCAATGGAATTGTGAACATATCCCATTAAAAACTTCATCTTCACCAGGCAAACAAGAAACCCATACAAATATGATGCATCCTACTGAACAATTCACCGAATGCCTCAGTTCTCCTACCTGTAAATGGGACTTGGTTTACATTTGAATTCTTAATGCCATTGCTCCGAATGGTATTTGGAAGCTTTAAAATCCAGGACAACCTACCATCTCGTGGTCTGGGTCTCAGAGTCTTTTCATGGATTTGGCAATCTAGCAAAACAGATAAAATCATGTCTGACAAACTTTTGTCTATATCCACTTCATTGCACCACGCAATACAGTAAGCCCTCCTTCTCACTTACTTCTTTTGAAATAAACAGATCCTTCTGCATAAACTTGAAATTAGAGCGAATTTCTTAGACCAAGGATTCAAAGTTTCACCCTAAACTGGAAAGCATTCAGACAGAAAGCAATGCTGTGGCTTGACTGTAGTGCTGAAACATACACAAGGTAATTAGCCTGACTAATATGGAAGCAATTTTTTTAGCTCTGTGCTTCTGCTAGCAACAGAGGGGGTGACGTGAAGTATTTTAGCTCCGTAGTTGAAAGGGGTCATTATGCCTACTGCACATATGACAACAATGCAGCACAAAGCAACCTTATGTATATTAAAGCAAACAAACAAAAAACCACAGAAACTGGTGTGCTTTTCAGGATCTGAGCCACTTGGGTCTACCTCATCTTGGTCTGTCCACAGCATTGTGCTGTGTCACACAACACACCCTGAAAGCTTCACTTCCACATCTGTAAAACACAACCAACAATAATTCCTCTGCCTTGCATAGTTGCTGTGAATATTCAAATGTGAATTGTTGCTCGGTGCCCAAATGGTAATGTATAAAGAAGCCATTAAAAATACCAAAGATAGATATAAGGTTTCTAGGAGCACATAAAGCTGTAATAAATCTATTCCAAATTCACTTCTCACGCAGGTCACTAAATCTGTGCCTATAATATTAGGAGTGTGCTGGCTAACTGGCCACTAGCTATACAAAAGCCTTTTCTCTCCAAGTTCAATCAAAAGGACAACAGCATATGACAGACCCCTTGTATCTTTTGGTATTTTAGCCTGTCACAGCAGGGACCTCCTGCAGTGCTAGGAAAAGAGAGTTTTTTTGCTGGCCAAGCTAAAGCTAACAAAAATACCTAATGAGTAGAGGAGCTGAGAAGCTCATGCATTTAGCTATGTCTAAAGTAGCTTGTGCATACTGAATGTGGGCATGAAAAATTAATTCCAGAGATCCTATTGGATATACTTTTGGATGACTGGACTAAAAAAAATACTGTTTTCTGTAATGCTTTTTACTTCAATTACAAATATTTTGTTGAGAAATTAAACACAACCACCAGCTCCATTTTCTCCCTATAACAGGGGGAAGGGAACTTCTGCCCTGCCGCCTAAACCCTGTCAGTGTCTTGTGTCTGGCAGGCTTCTGCTCTTCCCTTCCTCTCTCTAGCACTGGTTTCTCTCCCTGCTGATAACCTCCATCCCTCTCACCTGTACCACATTTTTTCACCCATCTAAACCAACTTCCCACCAATTCAGCCCACTAAACTCAGGGGGGAAGAAGACGAGGTGGTCTGAGGAGCTCTATGCAGAGTGGCTACGCCCCAGGAGAAGGACGTGCTGCGAAGCGGAGTTACAGAAGCCCCGTCCTATCCTGGGAGAGGAGGAACTGAGCATGCTGGAAATGCTGTGCTGCAGCAGCTGCTGGATTTGCAAGGGTGCTGCAGTGCACAAGAAGGCCAGATAACATGGACTTGTGTGTGCAGCCACGAGGAGCACCATAGCACTGAGTCTTGGGGTGTATGTGGTAGGGAGATGTGGCAGCATGAAGCCGTATGAGGCTGATGGATATTAGGACACACTGTGTGCTGGGGTTTGGGAATGCAGCGTGTACACTGCAGTTGAGGAGCATTCCCTAAAGAGCTGCAAGGGGGAGAAGTGTGTAACGGTAGCTACGCCGATGTCCTCCCACCAATGTTACCTGAGATTCCTGTCAGACTTTCAGCATGGAAAATATTCCCTACTGTTGCTCTAAAATATAGCGTGCATCTCTGCAAATGAAATAAATTGAAATGAAAATTAAAAACTCTATCGGCATCTAACAGCAGAAAGGAGCTGCATTTCATAGGAGGAATGAAGGTAGAGCAGACCTTTCATATGTGATGGCACCATTGTTTGAAAAAAGCAGAGCAGGGAAAAAGAGCTAGAGGTCCTGTCTAGTATAATAGACAAAAAAAAGTATTCATTCAGATATTAGATTATGCTCCAAGTGTAACGTGCTTCAGAAGAAATTTTAGAGACAGCTAAGAGATGGCATAATTGACATTTGTTCTGGAATGGATGCCTATGCTCAAGCCAAGAAAAGCAGTTAGAATGGTACAGTGACTATATAAACATTGGGTAATCCTTGTTCTTTTTGTCTAGGACAAACTCAGCCTATAGGCTTGATGACATAATTTCCATGACTAAGTATCTGTTAATTAAACGCACAATATATAATTATTAAATGCAAGATGATTGAGCTCTTAAGAAGTCTAGTCACCACTGTTCCAAACGGATACTTGTCCTGGATTCCTAAATTTACACACTTTGTGAAAAAAGTGTTTAGTTTCATTTTGGTTACGTTTGGCATGTCCCATTAGAAAAGTTTTATAGTTTATGTATTTGTCCTTCAAGCAAACCTGAAGAGGAAGCTAAAGCAAATGCAAATATAATAATGCAAATGTACTTTGAAAGTATCTGTTTAAAGGAAAATCCAATATTTAATCAAAGCCTTCTGTAATTAGGAAACTTGGTTCCAAAGTCTTCAGTCCAAAGAGGAGTATCACTGGTGGATTACTTGCTTGAATGACATATTCTGGCAAAGCTAAAGATTCAGTAAAAATTGACGTCTTGCATTCCACTGTTGACTCACTATATGCTGCTCAGAAAGAGCACAGAGAAGGACTTTACAAACTCTTGTATGACTTAAGGCTACTAGAGTAAGGATTGTGAGACTGACCTCTTCTTCCATGTGGATTGGTATGTTCCTTCCTAGCCAAAATTCAGTAATCATTTATAGATATGATATCTAGATGTTTATAATATCTAGATATTTCAATCACTATATTTATAATATCTAGAGTAACACGCATCTGTGTAACAGGATGGTTTAATTCTTTAGTCAGGGGTGTCCTTACAGAAAAACACTACTTGATAATTACAAAAATATTGGCTTCATGACAGAAACAGAATAGATTCTCTGTTATGAAGTGGTAAAAATGCCTTTGTTGAGATATAAACAGATACCTTAATTTTAAAGTTCTAAACAAAACTTCCACTTAGGAGTTTTGGGGAAGCTTTCAGGATTTTCTCATATTTGCAAGATCAGTGACTGAAAATCTGTTTAAAACTATGTTAACCATTGTATATGAAGCTATCACCAAAATGCCTGAGTTTATAGGAGAATAAAGAGTTGTTCATCACCCCCTCATACCTACATTTCCAATTTTCATATAAAAGCATATGTAGTGATAAGGTACAACAGGTGCTTGATCAGGTCAGATACTAATTAACCAACATATCATCATGCAATATGCAAGTTTTAAATAATGCAGAGCTCAAAGCAATAAAACGATGTAGAAGTGAAGCCTGGAAACAAAAACTGTTGTTTCATTAAACTTAAAATACAATTTGACTCTACCATACCAATGCATATGAGCTATCTGCATTAAATTGTGTTTAATTTAACTCTAGAACTATAGGGCCCAATTAAAAATAATGAGGCCTGTCTCCAACTGTCAGGCTCAATTAGAGATAATGGGAACTGATAGTTCCTGGAATAGATTCATTTTTGTCTGATAGACGAACTGGGGCAGGGGTCTTGGCAGGGGTCATTGGAATAGACCTGGCAACAAAACATGGGTCACTCAAGCTTAAGGAGTCTTAAGGAACCCAGTTATTAAATAAGGAAGTAGGAAGTAAATCAAATCCAAAAGCACATGAATAACCCCAACAGATTCTCTTTTTCTGTTACATACACGTATATTGCAATTCTTCTAATCATTAAACTGCCTACTTTACCCCAACTAAATATATATCGCAGAAAAGTTAAACCTCTTTGACAAGATGAAAGAAAAACTGGAAAAATAAATGCCTAACTTCATATTCCAGTACCAGTTTTCAAGAGTGCAGGAGGACCAATATTTTTACATGATGTACCAAAGATTTTACTAAAATGGCTGAGCTTTTATTTTATGCGTTATAAAAAATAAAACCAGGAAAGTAAATTTGGATATACTAAGAAACCTAGCTGTCTTGACAGATGTTACTTATGACGAACAGAGTACTTCCTCTTCAGCCTCAGCAATAAAAATAGGAAAAATATGTCAGCTTTTGCTAAGCACTTCCAAAGATGTCACTGAACAGTCAGGCAAATTCAAAACTGTGCCTGAGAGCAAAGAAGCCATTTGTCCCTGAAGAAACATGAATGGATGATACAGCCCCTGACAACTTTTAGGCACTAGACAGTAGCTGTCATTTTAGATGAGTAATTAATCTTGAACTGAGAGGGAGATGCAGAGTACTGTTGACTGTTTATTCAGCTACAATGACAGTCAGCGTCTGTTAGAACCACTTTTACCCTGCCTGGAATTCATAACCTCTCCAAGGCAAAGCTTGCCTGTGCATCTATTGTCAGCAGCAATGACTCTGAAGTTCGCGTTGGGCAATCCTGACGTGCTGTGCCTTGGCTCGCCTTTTGTTTCTCTGTGAAGACACCTTTTTAATCTAATGATATCTTTCTCAATGTCTAACGATGCTCGTGCAACATGCTGCCGGTGGCATTTTATCCTCTGGTCCCCTCCCCCCTTACATGTACAGGCCTGCAAATCATGCTTTGCATTTTAAATCTGTTCTCTGTGACTTCTGAAGAAAGAATTGTTGAGCATTTGAGCTTCTCCACAATGAGCCTTACTCTTTGTGCTGGAAGAATGCACAAATTTATAATTTGATCCATTATTTTCCTTCATGCTTCCCTTCTTGTACACTAAGAACATTGAAAAGAGACCCTCTGTGGCCACATGAGAACACCAACACCACAAACACACTGTTACAGCACAGTGTAGAGCTACTGGCAATACAAAGGACCACTTTTTTTTTCTTTTTTTTTTTTTTCCTTCTTCCAGTGTCTTCTCTTGGTCAAATGCATTGAAAGGCAGCAACCAGAGGCTCTGGGTGACAACCTCCCTAACTTGGTCCATATATGTGTTCACTACTCAAAGGCTATACCCAGATGGGAATTAACATAGGCAGGAAGATCTTTGGAGCTTGCACCACAGCTCTCTCTGCCCCCGTGTAAGATCTGAAAGAACTGAGCATAGTTTTCAATGAAAATCCTTAGGAATAATGTAGTGTTTTTTTTAAAAAAGTACATATTTACTCTAGTCTTAAGTATACCCAGCTCATGTCATGCAGCACATGGGAAAACAGAAGCACAGAGATTCTGGCGAGTTCTGTTACTCGTAGCAATACACGCCACCTGCACTCAGTACCAAAACTGCTCTTAGGACACAGGCTCTCTCTCTCTGCTGGGAATTTAGGAGTACACAGAGATACCTCAGGAAGCTGTCAGTATTCCACAGTCAACATGTCATGGAAATATGCATTTGTATACATGTGTGTACATAGAGGTATGTATGTATGTGTGCATTTTTAATCTCCGGAAAGCTTTATTACCTACATTCACTGTTGCACCCTTCAGCTGGAAGAATCAGACGTTTTGCTAGCTTCGTTCTCAGTTGAGCCTTATGACTTTGGTCAATGCCAAGAGGCATACTCTGTGAAATTTTCATATTCCTCTGTCTTGTTCTCATCCTGCGAGTCTCACAGCTATATAGCACCTTTGAAAGACAAATATAAGTAAGCATCATGAAAACCTGTAACAATGAAATTCACTTCATCATGTCAGATATTTAAAGTGAGTTAGCATATGAACATTTAATGTGTAGTTGAATTTAATTCCCAACTTTGAAGGGAGTTCAAGGCACTTGTAACAAAAAGATGCTGGATTTCCCAAGCAGCTGATCTGGAAGAGGTTTCTTACAGTTCAGTTTCTGCAACATTTCAAAGTCAAAGCCTAGTTTTCTTAAGTGTTAACATTAGGATTTGTGGAAGCAAGCTAAGCAGGATTCATCATTTTTTGCTGTGAGGAAATTTATTTTATTTTTCCTTCATTGCAACAGCAAATTTTTGATATATTTGCATTTCTACAGCCTTTTCTATCAAGGTATCTGAAAATTTTATAAAAAAACTAATGAAGTCTTAGCACAGAAATAGCAGGCATTAGCTGCCTTACAGAAGAATTAGCCAAGCCACAGATCACCACGTTATGCTACTCTCTATTTTTATTTTACAGAACTCATCTAACCAGTTATTTCAGTGAGTAATTCCAAATAACAAAGTTTTCAGGAATTGAAGTTCATGTTTTCAACACCATGCAGTAAATCTGTTTCTAGTTTTGTTGTTCCTACCTTGGGTGTCCAGTTCAATTCAAAGCCTGGTATTCAGCAATTTTTGACATGTGCTGATAATGAGTTATTAACTTCATTAGCAAAGACATACAGTATTAGTAAATACTTCAGAAAATGTGAAAATCTGTGACTATGCAGGGCTATACGTATGGTCTACGACAGCACTAGGAAAAGAGCTGTATTTCTACTATGTTATTTGCAATCATTTAAATAAAATATATATATATAATAATAATAATAATAAACTAGTTTCCAGACTTGTTTTTCCTCCAGTTGCTCTTCATTCAGGAGCTCATTTTCTTTCCCACTAACCAGCTTCCTCCCAGCTCTCCTGAGTTACCCTTGCAGCAGAACAAGCAGCAGAGGCATCCTGCAGGACATGAGTACTGCAGTAGCCCGGAAAATGCAACAAGGGATGTTGTGGGATCAGAGCCTGCAGCACAGCCAGGCCGAGGAGAGCCTGCTCCTCTGAGCTGCTGCATGCTGGAGACCTCAGAATGACCATAGTCTACATTCTCTAAGATTGCTTTTCCTGTGCAGAACATAAAACCAATGAGAAAGAACGAAGCGTCTAATTCCCTCAGTGCACCTGTATTCAATATGCTTGGGAAACAACAAGAAAATGAAAAAGGTGAGGAGAAAAGGCATTTGGATTAGATTTCTTTTTTTTTTTTTTTTTTAAATCTTCACCTGAAATGGAGATAAGGAAACCCAAATATGATCCACGAAAAGACGTTCTGTAAACTTTGTGAAAATTCTTAGTTCTTAGGGATGAGAATGAGTATATTGAACTTCCATTTTCCAGGTTGGCCAGGCATAACATTCTGATGCTGAGTAAAAGAAAAATAAAAAAACACTTCTCTTTTTGGCTTGCAAAATGGTGCTACATATTTATACAGCACTGAAGTAAAAGCAAAGGCAAATGACATCTGACAGATTTCAATGTACATGTATCAAATCCCATATAAAAGATAGTTTTATTTATGGTTAATTCTGCCTCCCTCATGAAACCAGAGATTCTTCTGGCTTCAGTGGCCAGGACTAGACCCTTGGTTTCTTTTCAATTTCACAATAAAATCAGCTCACTGTAGCCTGACGTTATAATCTTTCTTAAGGGGCACAGAGTGCATATGCCTGACTTTCTTCAGCAGGTGCATCTTCAGAATCGATTTCTGTTGCTCCACAGAATGCCCTTAATTTGGAATAAAGAGTGAGATGTTGCTCTCACTTAAATCTGAAGACTGTCACCACTAGAATAATCAAACGTTTATCTTACACTGGCACTTGAAGAGGTTTCAAAATACAAAGAAACTCAGCAGGCAGTCGATGAATTCCCCCTGGCCCCATCCTAAAGAAAAAAAAAAGAAAAAGAAAAAGAAAACATTACAGAGGAAAGAGAAAGAGACACACAATTCATCTTGAAGATACCGGAGGTTTTCTTTTTTCCTGTTGAGTGGTTCTAGTTTTGAACAGGCTATGCTGGAGTGCATCATAGCACCAGGGCACCTCCCATCATTCACTTGGTCACCTCCGTACTGTAGCAGAAACTGCCAAACAATCAGTTTATTCTCTTGTGATAGTAGCCCAGGAAACAAATCTATGATGACACTGTTACATGCATTTGTGAACTTAGTGGCCTCGTAGGTCACTGGACAAATCTCTCTAAACTGAACTGTTGACAGTTCTTTGCAGGGTTCCCCACAGGAAACTGAAGGTTAATTGACCATTCTTTCAAACCATGAAATGCTTTTGAAAATGTTAGTTTTAAGTCTCGTAGCCTAAAATCTGATGAAAAAGCGTGTCTGTACTGTGGGCTCTTCTAATTACTGAAATTTTAAATTTTGACCATGGAAGGTGCAGAAATGGTTTAATTAGATTTCTGTGTCACTGTGATATTGTTTAGAACAGAGATGCTGAGGTAGCAAGACACCTGCCAGAGAAGCTATTTATAATAGAACTGACCACTTCTTGATTATGGTAATTTGATGATGGCCTTATTAAGGGAAGAGACCATATATTTGCAGTCTTAGATCCTTAGAAAAATAAGTACGTGCGTATCTTTGCTCATGTGGATTGTCTCACTGACTTTATAGGAATTGGCACACTGTTGGTTTCTGCAGAATACTTCCACCTGTAAAGTTAGAGTTATGCAAATACTCACATAGAATGAGAAATTCCAGAAAACAGCCAGTGCTCTTCAATGACTGGAAGGAAAGTAAATTTGCTTTATGAGGTACAACACAGGCAAAAAACTATTTATATATTCACTTAAGACCTGCAGAAGCTACGAAGAAAATGGTTATCAAATGTTCAGTCCTTTATTTGAGCTTTACACACTGTACTACCCTGACATTCTATGGGTGTTATTTTTTATTTGAAATAAAATGACGTTCAAAAGTCAGGGTAATGATACGTTTTAATCCCAGCCGTTTACACCAACAGCTTTTCATCACGTGTCTAAGTACAGACGATGCCACCTTCCACACATGCTGGCACTAATTGTTATCCACACCACCATATCTACAGACAACAGAATGGTTTGAGGAGGCGGTTTTAGCCTCCACCCTGATCTGTCTCATTTCTCTGTGCTTGTATTAGATGCTGTATCTCTGAAAGTAACTATTTTGCTGGAGGCTGTTTAGATACGCACTGAAACTACGTTTCTCAGAGATCACTTTCTTGTTAATGAAATTTCGAGGGTTAAAATTTGCTAACAGGCAGCGATAAAGGCAATTATGTTGGACATTTGAAGTGGTGGAACACATGCCAGCCAACCAGAAAACTCTTGTCACAACATAATATTGTATATAACAACCATTGTACTGCACAATTACACTATCTATAAACTATGTTTTGCCCCAAAATAGATATGTATCAAGGCAAAATACTCTCGTAGTCCACTCAAACAGATATAATTGTGCTATGCTTAGGCTTAAGTGGATGAATTATGAACAGATTGGTAGGGTTTGCGTTTCCTAGTGGGCCCGTTTTTGTGGTTTTGCCAGCTCTTAAAGTGCATATAACAATGGCTCTGTGTTATCTGCGTTACTGTGGCATTTAGAAGCCCCAGGCCCATTCTTTCAGGCGCTCTGTAAAAATACAGCAGTGAGATCATTTCAGCCTCCAAAGAAATTACCTGTCAAATGCATGGCTTCTTTTATCACTTTAGCACAATTCTAAGACACATAGAAGTACAACAAGAAAGGTGAGAGAGATCAGCTCTCTCTGTTTTTTTTTTTGTTTTTCCCTAAATTTTAGCATTCTTCAGCAACATGCTATTCTGAAAATGACATCTTAATCCATAAAAATATACCAGCAAAGCAGTTTCTCTTTCTGATGACACACCTTACCCTAACTCACCCAGATTCAGTATGATGGGTTTTGTTCCTAAGTATTAACAATTCCACATTAAGATCAGTGAGTAGGCTACACAGGGCAACAGTATCATCTTCACAAGGATAAAGATTAATTTCTTACAGGCCAGACTACCAGCACTGCACACAGAGCACGACAACTGGATAAAGAACACCAGGAATTAGTTTTAGTAAGAAGGGCAGTGATGGTTAAAAGCTGCCAAACTCCGACCACAGGAATCGCTGTTTCTTTGTTGCCTAAAGACGCAACGCAAAGAAAAGGAAGTAAGAAACGTAGTAATCTCCTTAGAAATTAAAAAGGCATCTTAACAGGTGTATAAAGCAGGTTTCCCTGTGTTTGGGATATGAGTTATTGAACTTTTAAGCTGTAAAGGCATTTTAAAATGTAGCTTTTTCTGACCAAGTCAGGCACTAGGACCTCCAGTGTATTTTCCTTACCTTAGCCGTGAGGAAGGCCTTTTTGTCCGTTACATCCATGCATGTAATCAGTGATTGTGCCCATTGTAAAACTCAGATTCACCATCTGTATGCTCCCAAGTGGCTAGACAAGAACTAAAACCCCATCCCTATGGGATTAATCTGCAATTTCACACTAAATGATTTTTAAGAATAATTTGTTACGATACAGTATTCTAAAAAAAAAAGCCGGTGCTTTTGCATTTTAATAAAAGGAGGAAGCTTGTAAGTTTCCTATATTTAAATGGGTTGTATGGAATCCACTTTCACTTTAGTTTCATTTAGACATGAATGAATATGTCTCAGGAAAATATCCTTCTGGTAATTGAAATAGCTGCTTTTTATTTCTGAGGGAAAGAATACAAAACCAAATTCATGACCTGTGCACTGAGAAGGGGATAAAGTAAAAATTATTTCTGATTTTGTTCCGGGACTGGGACTTTGCATCATTAAGCTGCAATTTATAATGTAAAGAGAATATTTTTGTACTAAGGGGAATGGAGTGATGAATTGTAAAGGCACTGGGTGGAGGTAAAGAATCCACTTCCACATAAAAACCAACCAACCAACCAAAAAACCATAAGGAGATAAAAAAAATAGTGACTTCTAAGGCCAGTTGTTTATAGATGAAACTTTGTTTTTAAAACTGTTTCATAGGTTTAACAGTGCTTTAGCTGGTAACTGGCAGACCCTACCGCCTGCTCTGCTTAACAGTAGTGAAAACACCAGCCTGCAAATATTTATGAGTGTGTTTGGCAAGGAGTACCACGTGTCACTCTCATGGAGTCAAAGAGTAATTTAGGTTGGAAGGGATCTCCAGAGGTCTCTGCACCAAACCTCTGCTCAAAGCAGGGCCAAAGCAGAGTGATTTGGTCAGACCTCTGTCCAGCCAAATTGTGAGTATCTCCAAGGGCTGAGATTCATCATCCTCCTGTGCCCTTGTGAAAACTTCTTCATAATGTTTAACCAGAACTTTCCTTGTTGCAACTTGCTAAGTATTCTTCTATGTGTTTGGTGAACTAAGCTCTTTATCCCTTTACATTTCAGTTTAAGCTCCCCTAGTGAGCAAGACAGGTACAAACTACCTACCTGTCTACTTCATACCTGTTACAATCCAGCCCTTCCAAGCAGGAGGTATGCAAATCACCTGAATGAGAGAAACAAATCTACATTACATGTATTACTACAAGGAAACCAGCCAAGCAGAAAGTTCGACACAATGGCCGAAGTAAATTCTCAGAAATTCTACAAGAAATATCATGTTTTATCTTTACCTCTCCTACAAATATTTTAACTACAGGAACAACAAAAAAATGTTAAGTTGCAAGGTAAGATTATAAAGACTGTAAGTAGACCTTAAGTTAAAAAAAAACAAACAACAAAAAAAACAAACAGTACAACAGATTGCAATTTAGGAAACACTTGCAACTGTGCGAACTCTATGCCTTAGGCTCCAGCAGTACTGTTACTTTTTTAATGCTCCTTTTTGGTTCTCCAGATGTGCCTGCGATAGGCCCTGATGCTAAGAAGTATTGATCACTCTCCGTTTCTATTGGCAGTAATTAACAGAGGGAGATTTGATGCTCATCAAAGTGAACAGATTCTCATTAAGAGCAGAAGAAAAGATCTCCCCTGCCTTCACATTCCATTCCCTCTGTACCACATGGCAAACTGTCAGGCATAAGCAAATAGATTTCTCATGAGATCTGCATTTTCATTCCACACATGTGAAGTGTTTCCACATTTACACTTTATGCAAAGCCTAAACAGCACGGTTTCATCACTGATTTCAAACTGCTTCTACGTAAAGGCCACCTTTCATGACAAGTAAGGTAGATACCTGTTTCAATGGTGGATTTACAGGAAGAATAATCTGGTAAAGCAAATCAAGACCTGACAAGTCCAGGCCAGTATTTTCTGGGGTTGTCCCTCCACTGGCACAGGGTTTGCCTGTGGTTCAGGCGTTTTGCTCCCATCTCTGTTACGTGGAGGTAATGCTGGCCTAACCTCGCACCTTTACAGTTCACTTTTGGGTAGGTGCAGCGTGCTTAAAAACCCCCTGGAGAAAGACATATAAGCGTGAGTTAGGTTAAGCTCCACAGGCACCCCAGCTCCCATCAGGGAGAGCAGCTTCCCCTCAGCCCCCTGCGAGGAGAAGCCCCCCTCGTCTTCCAAAGGCCGGGCTCTCCCCTCACCCATTTAGGTTTTTGTTTTGTTTTGTTTTGTTTTAAGGTTTAGGTTTTTTAGGTGGCCCTCTGGAGCCCCCTCGCTCTGCCTTGTGCCCGACCCGGCCACCCTTCTCCCCGCCGGGCCGTTCTCCTCAGAGCCCCGAGGCGGGCCGGCGCCTCCCCGCGGTGTGCCCGCCGCCGGGCCCGCCTGACGGAGGGCTCGGGGCCGCCGCTCGCGGGCACCTTCCCGCGGCCGGCCAGGGGGTGGGGGCCGGCCCGAGGAGCGGCGGGCCCGGCGGCGGGCAAAGCGGGGCTGCGGGCGGGAAGAGGCGGCCCCGGGTGCTGCCTCCTCACCGAGCGGGGACCGAGCGGGGCGAGCGGACACCGGCGGGCGGTTCGCAGCCCCGCGGCGGGGGGGTCCCCGGCGGTTCCCCCTCAGGAGTCTCATCCCCACAACCGCCGGTTTGAACGAGGCGGGGCGGGTCGGTGGGTGTCCCCCCTTCCCTTTTCCCTCAGCGCTCTGCCCAGGTGCTAAACTCCCCCAGAAAGTTGGGAGAAGTTGTTGTTTGTTTTTTTTTTTTTAATATATTTTTTTTTAACTCCCCCCCTGTCGGCTCGTTTAGCGTTAATCACGGCCAGGTCTCCACAGCGTGGAGAGAAAGGGAGGGGGGGGGGTCCCGAGGGGGAGGGGGGGGGGGGGGAGGCTCGCAGCGCTGCCGGGAAACGCCGCGCTCCGCCGGCCCTGCCCCGGCCCTGACCCTGCGGGCGGCCCCGGCCGCGCATGCTCCAGGCTGGACAGCTCCTGAGAGGGAAATTTAAAAACGGGCTGGAGCCCGGCCGCGCCGCCCAGCCGCCGCGCTCCCCGCCGCCGGCACCCCGTCCCCAGCCCCGAGCCGCCGGGGAGGGCCTCACTTCGCTGAGGGCTTCACCCTCCCCCCCCCACACACACCTACCCAGAGGGTCGGTGCCCCCCGAACCGCCGGGCCGGGCCCCCCGCTGAGGGCAGCCAGCGGACTCCGAGCTCCCCCCTCGAGGGCCGCCTGAGGGAGACCCCGCCGCGCCGGGCCTCCCCCCCCCCGGGGGCCGCCAGGTTTGTGGGAGCGGCGGGGGCGCGGGGTGCGGCCGAGCTCCGAGGGGGTCCCAGCTTCGCCTGGCGGGGTCCCCCCGGAGGGCTGAGGCAGCGCGGTGAGGGCTCGCCGTCCCCCCAAAGGGCACCGGGAGCCGGGCCAAGGCGCTCGTCCCAGCGCTGAAGCGGCACCGAAAGCCCCGCCGGTGTCGTCCCGGCCGGCCTCGCCGCCACGCCGGGGCTCTGACGCTCGGGCTGAGGGGGATCAGCCCCCGGGAAGCCTCGCAGGGCACAAATAGCGACCGGTGGGCTGGTGGGTGATGGCAGGGCGCCTTTGGCTCCGTTTCCCTTCAGCCCAGGTGTTTCAGTGGGGATTTTGTAGATTTCCCCCCCCCTCCCCCCTCCGCTGCTGAAATGCTGGATAGCTACCCCACGCCCGTGTGAATGCTTTCTTTCTGTTTTGTTTTGTTTTTGTCTTTTGCGAAGGAGATGATAGAAAGCGATCTCCCGTCCATAATGTCAGGAGTCATTAGGAATTCAGGGCAGAATCACCTCCCTTCACAGGAGTACAGGTGAGGACTTTTACCAGTTCAACGCTACGCACTGCGCTGTCAAAGCCTGCTGACGGATGTTGTTTTAACAGTTCTCGTGATTTCCTTACCAAAATGTAGTACATAGAAATACTGCTGTCTGAAAAAGCTAGCTGCATTACTTCTCTGCTCCGAACTGGATTTCTAAGGTGGTGACTGCTTATAATGCTTTACTTATTTACAAGTATTCCTGTCTAAAGCATTTTGGTACTAAGCCATTTTTGATAAATACACCTTCAGAGCCTTGGGCTGACCTTCTAACAAACTCTCTCTACTGTAAGAATGTTGCCAGACAAGGCTGTTCTTATTTAATTATGTAAAAGTTCCCTTTCAGATTGCACTTTGCATTATTATGAAGTAGTCATTGAATGACTACATCACATGCAATACACGCTGGAAGAGTTTTTCATTAAAACGAGTACTTATGTAGTACTTCAAAGCACTGACTTATGTCAGAGCTCTGCTACTACCAGTGGGAACAAATCTGTTCTTTTCAACAGCCTCTGATAATTTACCTATGCCAATGCGCATGCATTTATCATGTAAAAGTATTATTAGAAGTCATGGGACAGTTGTGCATGAATTGCAGTGCGCTGGGTTAACTTAGGTTACATCTTGTCACATGATGCCAAGTTCTAAGAAACATAATAGCAGAACGTGATCTGGTTCTCACAATTAAAAACAAAACAAAATTCTTTTTTATTGTTTTAAAATAAGGAGTGACGGACTATCACCTTCCTCCCAGCCTGAGGGAGTTTTCACACATTTCTGTGCATAAGAGTGGTCAGCTGCAGGTATTCTTCTAACAGCCTCTTTCTATTCAAAATGCAAGCACTGCGCTGCAGCCTCTTGCAGCTCAACAAGTGATTTGTAATACCCTCTGAAGCCACTGTGGAAAAAAAGGTTTGTGGAACTCTGTTTTGCTGTTTATTAAAACGCTGTTTGCTCTAGGCATTTTGTTGGCTATGTAAATATTTGTAAAGAAATTATTCAGTATTTAATGAAGGGTGCGTATGAGAGAGGCTTCTGGGTACTTACGTGTAAGTCTGTACCGGTGCCCTGAAGAACTCACCACCTCAACAAAGACCCTTAGTATGGAGAGAGCTGTTTTTTAACTCATAGCTGCAGAAAAACAAAAACACTTTTTTCTGAGAAAGGTTGAATTTATCTTACAGCCAGCAAAGGAATTGTAAGAGTTTCTCCTTTTATCGGGGTCAACTGCTTTTTAAAACTACTGTTAATTCTCTGTTAAGCATTTTGAACTCAGTGATCAGAGTTCTCTAACGTTTTCCACCCATTTGTGATTTCTTTATTGCAGTTCTAAAATTAATTATTTGACCTCATTTAATAGTGGCAAATTCTGATAAAAATGCATAAAATCTGAACTGCACCATAAATGCAGAGCAGTATTTGTCCTACTTCATGAGAAAACACTTTGGATTATGTAAAAGAAAATCTTTTAGACTGAATGATTTTAAGAAAAGAATAGACCTGTCAAATTCTATCAGCTCTGTTTACTCTCCTGCTGTCACCACAGTCCAAGACTGGAACCCACAGTCCTGAGTGCTCCATGGGGGAGCATCAAGGCTCCACAAAATGGGAATGGCCTCCAATTAGTGAGTGGGAGGCTGGGGCTGTGCTGAGAATACTCTTCTGTCTCACTTGGAATCTTTCAATTGGGCAGTTGGGCTCAGAGGAGACCAGGCTTTCCTGGGAGGCTGCAGGAAGAAACACTGAAAGGGAGAGAGCGCATGCGCGTGTGGGCAGGGGATCAAAACAGTAAATGCCAATATGTTTTCCTGCACTTATGCATAGAGCTTGAAACTATGGGTTTGCTTGTTTGTTTAAAAAAATAGGGGAAAAAAATCCTGATTTTAGCAGACATTAGAATTCTCTGTATCTATGTTAAATTTGAGATAGCAGTCCTCAGGACTACTCTATGCAAAGTCCAAGCACTATTTGCGCTATAATAAAATGATTTTAGACAAATATCTATTCTGAGGATTCAGCTGTTGGATATAAAACATAACACTGTTTATGAATGATTAAGGGCCATCTTAGCTTCCCCAAGTCCTATGTTGTTATGCAGCTTTCACTGCCTGGCTACCAGAGCAAAGTAAAACTTGATATTAGCAGATTTTCCCAAAGAAAATACTGCTTCCTTCACTGTTTTCATAATTGTAGTGGTGACAAACATTTCTAATGATTTCATGTTACATTTCAGGGAATAAAGGCAGAGAATAATAACACTTGGAGTTTTTAAACACTTTACTCTTTGTTAATTATAATTAAAAACCTAATATTATGTTTTAGTGTTAACATATTGATATCAGCATCAAAGCAATAAGCAGGGTACAAGTGTACCGTGCAATGGTGCACTTGTGGTTATCTCAGCACAAAGCTGCGTATGTTATGTGAGTGGACTCAAAGCTACCAAACCAGTGGAGAGCTCCCGTCTTCAGTGGGTTTGGAGCTGGTCTTTGAGATTCAGCTCATGAGTGTTGTGGTCTTCTTGCAGTATTATTTTTTTCTGAAATTTGCAGTCCATCTTCATGCAGTCTAGTTTAACTGGTGCAAGAGAAGTAGAAGATCTACGGCAATGTATGCAAGTGCAGAATCAGATTTAATATGAAAGTCTTTAGCATCAGCAGCCCCAGTGAGGCAGATGAGGTTACAGTAACGGATTTACTACAGTTTACTTTTGGCTGGTCTAAACTGGACTTGAACTCCAGCAGCTCAGCATTTTGTGTAAGGACAGTGGTTTTATTCTTTCACTGTATTGTAGCTGTGCATTATTACATGCTTCCGACTGACAGAAGCCTTATGTAGTATTTTAAAGGCCTTGTAATGCATTTTCTATTCACGTTAAACTGGAATCAAGTTTTGAATAGCAATCCTTTTGGTTGGTCATCAGTAGTTACTCCAACATAAAGCATTAGCGTATTAGTGGACTACATCCCCCTTCATCCCATTTTAATTGTCCCTTTGCTTCTTAAATAAATTGGTCTATATTTAGCTGATTAGGCACTCTGATGATTATATTTTGCTGTAATCATGACTTTACACTACCGTAGTTTATCATCAAATCATGTTTAAAAGGCAAAGGGTTTTCTTGGTTAAGCTGTTCTTCAGTTCTTGTCCCAAACAGTTACGGTGTCACTTTCTCCAGCTATTGATCCAGCAATTACTTAAGACTGGCAGCAAATCCCATAAGCCTTGAATTGCCATGTGTATAAATGAATTATATACACATAACCACTGTATTTCGTATGTTCCAGATGTGACTGCATGCAGTGGTGAAAAAGGTGGACAGTCTTTACCTTCTATGATGCCAGGTACCTTTCAGCTCTCCTAAGTGGTAGTGTCATAGCTGGGCTTGAAGTAGGGAGAGCGAGCTACAGTTCGGGATGTCTGCCAGTCAATGCCGCGGGTAGATGGCGGCTGGGAGTTTGCAAGAAGTAAATTTCTGCAGACAAAAGGTTACAAATGCATAACTAACGACACCGTAATTGTTCCTGAAGAAAATGTCAGTGTCCATTCCCTTGACACCATGTGTGTCTGACAGGGAGTGAGATAATGACTCGATGTGTCGGAGGAATTTCATCACAGTAGTTGCTTCATTCTTTCAAAAAAATGTGAGAAACCTCCTAGGAATCAGTCAAACTCGGGCTGCTATGGATTGATTTAAGTGGATTAGCTCGACTGTTTCCTATGCAGTTCCTGAAATGTGCTAATCAGTATTAATAAAAAATAGTGGCCCTTGCTCCTCAAATTGTCCTGTAACTACTGCCAGAGCTAGGAAGGACTGGTTTGTATCCAGGCAGTATCCCGTGGGCTTCTGCGGCTTCTGTTTGAAAACAGTTCTGTGAAACCAGAACTGAGCTCCTGTGTTACCTCACAAAAGGTGCTTGACCTCCAGCTCAGGACAAGGAAGCAGAAAAGGAATCTGTATCTTTTCAGCGTTCCTCTGAGAAAGCTCCCGTGCTCAGGGCACATCACTCTTTTTTTACCCATTGACAAAAAACCTCGCCTATGCGGAAAGCAGACTTGCTGTGTGACCACAGCAGCGACTAAGGCAAGGGAGGCAGGTTCTTGCACCAGTGCAAAACACGGGATAGTGTATTTTATGTTCCCTTTACACTGGAGTAAATGTCTACACAAGACCCCAGGCAAGTAAATCAGTTCAGTGCTAATAAACAACAGCTGAAGCAATGTTAAAGGAAAAAATAGCTTCCCTGGTAGACAAGATGATTGATTTTTACAGAAAACGTTCATGTAGTGCCAGATACTTCAACACATTTTTGCATCAGGAGAAACTGATTTTGACATTAGTCACAGCAGATTTTTTTTTTTTTAAATATTTAAACAAAACAGATTGTAGATTAAGATACAGGCTGCATTTGGCAAATCTTACTGTACGGGAAGAAGGGATGGTTGTGTGGGTGAAGCAGAGCAAGGAGCGAGCGTCTGGGAGTTCAGCGCTGACATTGCTGCTAACTTCCTTTTAGGCTTAAGCAAATCATGCAGGTCACTCGTAATTCAGTTTCCCTTCATCCCATACCGAAATGATGTAACGGGGTGTTGGGAAAGCCCGAGCTGAAATGTATAAAAGTCTCCAAGAGCATGTATAGCTGGAGCTGTTAGAGCCTAAGTGTCTTTGTGGGAGGTTTTTGGAGAATCGTCTTCTCTTCTGCACCATGGTGTAAGGAAAGGAGAACAGCAACACCTGACAGGGTAATTGTGTTATTTGCTTTTTCCTCACTAGCTTTGGTTCATCTAATCCAAAGTTTCCTGAGTTGTAGCTGAGGAGGGATGTTCTGGCTGTCCCTAGAAAGCTGCCTAATTTCTGTTCTTGTTTCCAGCAAATCCAGCAATTGCTAGAAGAACTTGAAGGCAGGGAGGAGAAAGGCAGGCTAGACGTTTGGGACTGGATGGGTGGCGTGACTTCAAAAGGCAAGGTGGAACTGAGGAGCGAAAGCAGTAAGCAGTGAGAGCTGCTGGTTGTGAGCAGGTGAGGAGCTGGAGGAGGAACGGGGAGGAAGGAGGCAGGTGGTTGTGCAGCGTGGAAAACAGAACCTAGTGCAGGGAAACACCTGCTGAGCGCAAAAGTGCGAAGAGGAGTGTGTGGAGGGAAAGAGCAGAACAGATGGGAGCAGAAGGAGATGGGGAAGTTGACTCCTTTAATAAAGCAGAGTAGTTCTCGCCATGGAGACAGCTGAAGAGTCACAAACATAAATATTTTCTTTGTGTTGTTTTACATAAGGGAAATTGTTGTGCTTGTTCTAAGGACGTTGTGTAACCCCAGACAAAAGCAAACAGTTCCTCATAACTGCTTCAAGAATGGGTTTTCTGAGGACTTCTTCAGTGCAGTTGTCACTCACTGGGTGAACTGTTGCAAACAGCTAATTAAGGATCTATCACCCTGATGGCTTCTACTTGTTGAACAGTGCCATTGCTTGTGCATAAGCAAAAAGCTCAGAAGTCAGTGCTAGCAATGGTAACAAAAATTGTCTGAGTGAGAGGTGTCCTGAAACTGTGGCTGAAGCTGAATATGTCAAATGCAACCACGACGTTTGGTCTGAATTTGTTTAGAATAGAGGCAATGACGAGTCACCACCATGCTCTAATCCCTTTGGGAGAGCCTGTAGCACTAGATTCACCCTACAACATCAAGTTTGAGTGCTTGGCATCTTTTAGGGACACACTCCAAGAAGGTAGAGCCCCCTGAAGTGTGGGAGGTTCAACGTGCACAGGAACATGTAACTTCGCATACCGTATCAAAGCCAGAATGCCCCGTTATTGGCTGAACCACCTGGAGATAAAACATTTTAGGGTGTTCTGGACACTGCCAAGCTTTTCCTTAGTCTCAGCAGGCGTGTTTGGCGGACTTTTTGTAGTAGTGCTGAAGGTTCCTGCACTCTCCAGTGCCGAGTTCCTCGCACAACAGAGACTGCAAGCGGGGAAGTGGGGCATTCACACTGACAGCAACCTGCGGTGATGCACCACGTTACATCCAGCTCATTAGGTCCAGCTGCGTTAGAACAGCTCAATGCAAGGAAAGATGCTAAGGTCAGGTTTACGAATATAGAGCCAAATTCAGTTCTTATGTCGCAGGCTTCTGAAAGGTGGTGCCAGGAATGAATTTTCCCTGTAGCTAGGTGCTCTGTTGGTGTCTCCTGCCAGTGCCATGTAAACTGTTTCAAACAGCAAGTGTGCCAGCAGCACACGTGTATGTGAGGGGAAGAAAGTGAGCTATCCTTAGGTACATGTAACACGTGATTTTGCACTGCTGACAGGCTCTTGTGAGCTTGGTCAGATGTGCAACCAGTGCGGGACTCCAATTTCTCAGGGATTCCTGGCAGGAAACTGTAGCTCAGCATAAGGAGGTCTGGAAAGGGGTCTCATTTTATCAGCCACTTTTCCTGTTTCAAGTAAACTTTCTGCAGGCTGGCTGCTGGCCAAGGGCTATTTCCCTGAGCAGGTAAATATTTTGGGCAAGGTATGATAGAGCAGACAGCACAGACGAATGTTCGCACTGAGCACTGCGGCATCACGTACCGTAGCATAAATCTTCACCGTGGTGTGGAGTCTTATGGATGTGGTGGCCTTTCTAGGACAGAAACGCATAGAAACAGAAGGGTTTTTCCTGCCGATTTGAAAGGAGACGGGTACAGATGGAGTCGATAATTTCACCACACCTTTAAAAACTAATACTAGGTTTGCAACACGTTTGGCATGGCGGGAGCCTTTCTGCCTAGGGGTGCAGTGGCTCAGCGTGTGTAGCAGGCAGCCCTGGGGAATGTGCAGCTGGGGACACTTTGGGCAGTGTGCATTAATTACAGCGTATCACTATTTATCTCATTTACATGCCTTGAAAGGAAATGGCTGCTTTTACTACAGTGCCCCATTGTGCCAGGGCTGTGAACACCCATCTGAAGGCACGATCTCTGACTCCTGAAGTTTACCCTCAAATGCGAGATGAAAGGGATGGTGGAGGGGAACAGAATCAGAGTGCACGAAATCACAGCCCGTATTAACCCATCTATAGCTGGCCTGGCACAGCCCATTTTGCAGGTCGGACAGATTGAGCCCTAAGAGATTTAAATGTTAGGTATTACTGTGCACAGCTCTCCTTCCAGAGACAGTTAGCTCAGCATTTCTCACTGAAAGCTGGACACGCACTGAGCCTGCGTACTGAGATAAGCTGCTTTTAGCTGGGCACTCAAAACACCTCCGTCAGACAGCAGTGGGTGTGCTGTAAGCAGCCTCACCTTCGTTAAGGTGTATGAAATTTCAGCATTGATTTTGAGGACAACCAGATGAATAATCCTTAACTGAAATACTTATTTTACTCTGATTAAATTTACTTTTAGTTCCACAATCAATGAAGACAGTTATTCTGGCAGTTATTCGGTGCACATGACCGGCAGGGGTGACTGTAAAAGAACTGTAAGCTCAATTTCAAAGAGCCGTGCCATACTAGTGTGGGGAAGGGAAGAAAATGTCTTTGTTTTGGAAAAAGATCTGGCTTGCACACCTCGCCGTGTTACTGTATGTTATTGCATCTTGGTATGAGTTTAAAACGGAGCTTGGTGATTGTGGTATTGACCTAAAAATTCAGCCACTGTCCTTGCCACCACCTGGTCTGCACTGGCCATGGGAGAGCAGGGATGGGATGGGATGCACGTGGGCCTGCATGGCCAGGGAGCGATGCTACCCAAAGCAGGACAAACCTCCAGGACGGCGCCCAGCGCCCCGCAGGAGCTGCGTGCGGAGCCACCGGTGCAAGAACAACGTGGGGAGACCTCTTTCCCCCGAAGAGACGACGGCTGCTGCTGCTGCGGAGCCGTGCAGGGCTGATCCCCGGGCTGACAGGCGGCGTGTGCGGTGGGTGCTGACCCGCGCCGCCCAGCTGACCCCGGCGCTCGCTGCCCGGGCTGCGGGGACCGGCGGGGAGCGGGGTGCCAGATGGCGGGTGTGCGCTTGCTGTGTGTCGGCTGTCATCCGGCCAGATTAATGTGGGGTTTGTAAAAGGGAGGAGGGGGGGAAAAAACAATTAAGCAAGAATCCCAAAAACAATCGAGGCCACGTGCCACTGGGCAACAGTCGTTGCTCCACAATGGGTTATCGGCTTACAATGAAGGGGGCCAACTGTTGCAAACGACATGAGCCTGCCCAGTTTTCAAATCATTTAATGCCCTTGTTTTCTTCTGATCCAGCCAATGTCTGGGCCAGCAGAACGGTCACCTGACATTCTTTTTATGTATTTAAGTCCCAGGCCTCACAAAATAACTGAACAGGGGTAACCATGGCAATGCTAATTATTGCACTATAACTACAGTAAGAGAAAGAAGCCAGGGTAGGCTAGGAGAGAGGTTCGAAGATGTTTTGGCCAGGATTTGGGCTTTTGGCTCCTGCTCATGAGTGTCTTTTCTTTTTCTTTTTCTTTTTCTTTTTCTTTTTCTTTTTCTTTTTCTTTTCACAGTCTTTTTACAAACAAATACATTAAATTCTGCTTTAAAGATCTAGTAGATAATAGTTTGGGGAAGTTTGATGCATGTTTCTGGAAATCCTGACTAGAGGAGCTGAAAGCTCCTGGGCAGCCAGGCACTACAGCTCTGGCTCCCTCTGTTAAGCTGCTTTGGACTCATGTAAAACATAAAAGATGCTCCAGCAAGAGACCAGATTTATTTAAGGCTTCTGCATCATTATTTGGCAGCGAACACGCGTTAGTGCCGTGCAGCTGGCTTTAGCACTTCTACGAGAGAGCTCTTTAAAGGCTTTGTTTCAAAAGCAAAATCAACTACATCCAACCAAACTGTTCTTCTGGACGAGAAACATGTCTTCCTCGACAGGAATCCTGCTGGGTTTGCCCTGGGTCTCTAATGACACCGTACATGTCCTAAGTGCTGCTGCACTTCTCAAGATTCCAGTGACTGCTGAGACAAAGTTTAACATAAGTAAAACAGTTTATCCTTTCATTCGCGATACTTTTTGTCGACTTTAATTGGAGTTTTGACCACACAGGAGCTTGTGAGTACTATAAATATCTCCCATTATTTCAGCTTTGTACAACACATGCCATCAGAAGCAAAACAAAGGCAGGTGTTAAGGAGCATGCAGAATGTGTCAGAGCAGAGCTTTAAACCAAAAGCAGTCTGGCACAGCTCTGCCTCAGTCTTGTCAGCTAAAGACAGACTGGATGGTCTTGTGTACTCAGTCTGTAGCTCTTCCTTCTGATCATTTAGGATGTGAAAACTGCCTAAAAGATTTGGTTCACATTCTTAATGGTTCGTTGTAATGTATCAATAACGTCATATGCCCAAATAGAAGAGATCAACAGCTCATTCTCTGATTTTGTCTATGCAGCAGATCTCTGCCTATCTGTCCCCACCAATGGGTACAGGGGCTGGGAAAAGCTCTGTCCAGGTGTTAAAGCCAGCAGCAGTTTCTGGAGGATCTCGGCACAGAAACTTCTTCCTAGGCTGGCTGCTCACTGGATTTCAAGGTCAATGCAAATTTGCCAGGTTAAAAATCCTGACAGGTTTCTTCTACATCAAGGCCATACAAGTGCAAATTTCTGACAAATGTGAGAACAATGAATCAGCTTGGTTTTGTTTCTAGGCAGTTTCTCTTCCAGGTTCTCATGCTTTCTTCCCCTCCAAATGCTTCAAGAGAAGTTTTCTTAACTAAAACATTTCAAATTGTACAAAGCAACACATGATTACAGGCTAAGGACATTGGTAACCAGCTAGCTGTGAAATAAAAGGTCGCAGCTGAACACTGCAAGCAGAATCCCAGCCTGATGCATCTTCCCTGCTGACCTTCATGAGCTTCGGCATCCCAGACATCTCCTGTCTTACCAGGGACAGTCTAGCAGCATCTCTGCTCTGTTCTAACCTTTCACGCTATTTTGCAGGCTCTTAGCTTCTGACCCCTCCCAGCTGAGCGAAGATGACCTCCCCAGTGACTTGCAGTCCTTGTCGTGGCTGACATCTGTTGATGTTCCTCGTTTACAACAGATGGCCAGTGGAAGAATGGATTTTAGCCTCGGCACTCAGAATGCGTTGCTACAACAGACAGGTAAACTGTCAGGAGGTTAAACAACCGCTCTTGAAATGTCATGGCCTCCTGCCCCTTATACTTTCCTCCACACATGCCAGCTTTCCTATTAGTAGATCTGTTTTAGGTACATTACGTTTCACTTCCTGCCAGAAGACTGCAGGCTGTCGTCTCCTGATAATGAGGATATCGTTGATATAGTTCTTTCACTTGAAGAGGCAGAGTCCTAGCAGTCACAACAGCAATCTCAGGGTCCGATTGACTGTTCTGCTCAGTGTAGTTGCTGTTGCCTTGCGTGAACTCGGGCCAAGGTATTTAAGACTTGCATTTCAGAGGTTTTCAACAGCTTTGAAATTAGGTAATTAATCTTTCTTGTTTGTTTCAACATTGATAAAATTAAGAGCATCTTATTTACCCCATACCTGTTTGCTTCATACAGACTTACAGCATGTGTTCACTGAACGCCTTTCTTTTCATTGTGAACTCTCTGTAGGTAAATACACTTGCTCCCTAAGGCATTCTGCTGAGAGAGCTCAGTGTATCATCCTGCTTCCTTTAGAGCAGAAATATATCTGGAGTACAAATAGTGCTGAATTTGTGTTTTTTTCCCCTTTTTTCTTTAGTAAGACACAGTGTCTGTGACACTGCTGTGGACTGTTAAACAGCTGTCATCTTTCATTCCCCGCATAACAAGTTTTAGAAGCAGCTGAAGTCATCTTTGCAATTTGTGAAATGTTCAGGGTTCTTTGGGGATGGAAAGCTGTAGAGAGGTGTGATTATCCACTCCAGAGCTTAGCTGCGTTAACTGCATCTATTAAAAATAAATGTCAGCTCTCTTTTCTGAAGTGTACTTTCATGTGAACGCTTATTGCATTTGCTTTCTCCAAAATAGGTCCTGTGGCAAGCAATATGCACTCCTCAGGAGCACCTGGAGCAATGATTCATGTCCAGGCCAGCCTGCCACAGGGAATCCTGGGTTTGAATTCTATTTCAACACATGGAGCAAATGTAAGAGCAACCCTTGCAACAGTTCTTAGGAAAAGATGTTGGTAATTTCAAGACTGACATGTCTGTTGTCTTTATCTCAGCAGATGAGCCAGTACCCTGTAGGTGGGCAGCCATCTCCTGGTTTACAGACACAGCAGCAACTCTTCCCTCCTCCTCATTCACAGCAAGTGTTTGCTATAGCCCAGAACACACCACAGGTACTGTTATTTCCTTGTGATCTGTGTCTCGAAGTACCTTCCAAGATCATTTCTAGAAATCTTTCAAAAGGGAAAGAAAATCCCTAAGCCTACATACCCATGGACATTCTGCACCTGACATTTTCCTTCTTTTCCTTCTGCATATAGTGTAACCCAGCAGCAATCTACAACGCGTCCTATGGGTCCCAGACACACTATTCTCAGCCACGCCTGGCTCCTCACTCTGCCCAGGAACTGCATCCAAAACATTACCCCAAGCCCATCTATTCGTATAGGTGAGTGGGTAACAGCATAGCACGTTGCTTACAGTGTTCATTGGGATGGTTTTAAATACTTTAAGCATGATAGCATGAGAATATTTGATTCCTTTTGAAGGGAACAAAAATCCCATCATCCACTCAAGAGTTCTGTGGAAACTGCCACTGGCGGGTAGCAGGAACAAATGAGCAGCTGGACAATCAGCATAAAGGTAGAAAAATAGCACAGAGGTGTAAAATCTGTAGGATCGCAGGGTGACTTCTGAAAACTCCCAGGCTATAGGTGCCAGGGGAAGCAGAGCACCACGGGAATCCCATGATCAGCCAGGTGTCTGAGGTTGCTAGACCAGGAGAAGGCGTGATGGGATGGCTACGTGTATGCAGCCTGTTGTTAAGTGTTTCTCTGTCCTCTAGTTGCCTGATTGCAATGGCGCTGAAGAACAGCAAAACAGGCAGTCTCCCCGTGAGCGAGATCTACAGCTTCATGAAGGAGCACTTTCCCTACTTCAAGGTACGCATACACCTGCAAGGTGGAGGTAGAACATCATAAATATTGTTCACAACTTATTGTCTAACACCTTCCTGCATCTTTCAGACAGCCCCCGATGGCTGGAAGAATTCTGTGCGCCACAACCTGTCCCTCAATAAGTGTTTTGAGAAGGTGGAGAACAAGATGAGCGGCACCTCTCGCAAAGGGTGCTTGTGGGCTCTCAATCCTGCCAAGATTGACAAGATGGAAGAGGAGATGCAGAAGTGGAAGCGGAAGGACTTAGCTGCCATTCACAGGAGCATGGCTAACCCAGGTAGGGATTATATTACACTTTAATTACTTACATGAGAGGCAAGGGTTAAAAATGTCTGTTTGCCCAGGAATACATGCGTCTTAAGAAATAAGTTCTGTGGCGCAGAGCTGGCTAGCACAGAACCCCAGCCTTGCAACAGCCTCCTCCTCAAACCCGCACAGCAGAAACACCCCCTGTGCTCTGCACTGAGTCAAGTCACTGCTGCTGCCCCGAGGCTGCGTGGCAGGGCAACGTCTCTGCAGCCAGAGCTAACCGAACTGGCGGTCATGGCTGGAGGCGCTCAGCATAAATCGGTCCCCAGGTTCAAGGCGGGTTATCTTTTTCCTCCATGCTAACCTATCTAGCACATCCAAGACCTTCTGAGGAGTTATGCTGCCTCCAGCGTTAGTATTTATAGTGGCAGGTTTTAGCTTTTACCACGCAAAACTCTTCAGTAAGACTTTCTCATTCTTACTTATGAATAATGTTTTTGAAGCCTTCAGGAGCTCAGTATTGGCAAAATCAACTGGAGGTTTTTGCTGTAAAATCTGTAATATGCAACCAATGATGAGTAGCATTCTCCTTTGCTTAAAAACAGAAGTGCCACTAAAACGGTCAGGAGGCTCTCAGCTGAATCTTACCCAAAACCAGAGTTCAGCGTCCCTGGAAGCAGGAGACCTCCTGAGGATGCTGAGTTCTGCAGCTGCGGGTCAGCTGCCATCAGCAGCAGCTTGGTGGCTCTGTGTAAATCTCATGTGATCATTTCTTCAGCTCTGTTAGGGGTTACCATGGAATTTGACTAGGGTAAGGGTTAAGGGTAGGGAAGTAGATGGCATTTCTTTGCCCTTTGCACAAAGATTGCCTTCTGTGCTGCTCCTCACACAATTACACTGTTTGCCTTCTCAGCTTTATGGCAAAAGTGCGTGGCTGTGCTCACAAGCAAAATGCTTTGACAGGGCCCTGCTTGAACAAAGGGGTTCAACTCACTCTTTTCTTTCTTGGGAACGGGTATTGCATGTGCAGAGGAGCTGGACAAGCTGATCACTGACAGACCGGCAAACTGCAGGCGGCCCGGCAAACAGGCAGAGGCTGAGGTCTCCACCCTGACCCACATGGCAGCAGCCCAAGGCCGGATCTCCATCTCCCAGCTGCAGCCCCAGCCCATCATGACGCTCTCACTGCAGTCCATCCCCCTGCACCACCAGATCCAGACCCAGGCTCGCATCGCCCCGGACTCGCCGGCACCTGCCCAAACGCCTCCTCTCCATGCTCTGCCTGACATGAGCCCCAGCCCCCTTCCCCACCACCCCATGGGCCGCGCACCTCCCGACTTCCTGACCATGAGCACGGACATGAACGCGGAGGTGGACGCCCTGGACCCAAGCATTATGGATTTTGCGTTGCAAGGTACAGGAGAGGGAACGTGGGGGAGTGGCAGGCAGGATCTGTACAATTATGGAGTGGCTGAGTATAGAATAAGGGCTTCAGTCAGTTGCACTGGGGTGGGATTAAATGTGATAAAAACTTGTGCACTCTGGTAGATGTAAGCAGGCATGCCTCACTAACGACCTGGGGCACCCCATCTCTCTGCCCCTGGGAAACCATAGCTTTACCTGTGCTGTGGTTTTGCCCATTTATAAAAGGAGAAAATCTTTGTTTTATAGAGATGCTTAGCATGGTCCCCGAGTTTCTGGTTAGCCTGTGGCAGATAAATACTATCTGGAAAGGTCTGGACTGCTGCTGGAGCCCAGAGGGCCTTGGGGGAAAGAGACTCTTGGTGCCTTTGCACTCCAGCTGGTACTCTGTGAGCCTTGCTGTTTCTAAGCAGCACGTAAAACCCGTTAGTTAAGGACTGACCCCATACACAGTGCCAGGCAGGGTGGATGTGTTGCTGTGACTGGAATTTAATCTCTTAAAGGTAACATATGGGAGGAAATGAAAGACGACAGCTTCAGCCTCGATACCCTGGGTGCCTTCAGCAACTCCCCGCTGCACCTCTCAGACTGTGACCTAGGCACTCCCGGCCTCACCCCGGCCTCCAGCGGCAGCGACCACTCCTTCTCAGACTTGCAGGTCACGGGCCTTTACACCACGTACACAGCCCTGGACAACGTGGCGGCAGCAGCTCAGTACATGAACCCCCAAGGCAACAAGCCCATCGCTCTGCTCTAAGTTTTGCACCATTCCACAGACCTCTAACTCGGGGGCCAGTTTCTCCCAGCCCTGAAAATCTGACCTGAAAGCAATAAAACAGCTCCTCCTACAGACGCTTGGAAAGCGTTGGCTGTTCACAGGACGCAGCACGTGATGCCAAGCTAACTCAGACTGGTGGCAGTGGAGCTCCTTTCACCCATGCCAGGAGTGAGGAAGGGACACGGACGGTCGCGTTGCAGGACTGGGGAGCTCTTAAGGACTTGGAAGGCATCAGTCAGGAGGAACTTTTACTAGAATGTAAAAGAACTTTTACTAGAATGTAACTGAGTTAAAGACGAGCCCAGTTAAGGAAAACATGTTTACCTGACACTGTGACCTGGACGTGGACGTTGACGATGTCACACACACAGCAGCCAGCGCAGGCCAACGGTCTGGTCAGCACCAAGGTGAAGCCCAAAAGAGTCGATCTCGTACCATGTTTATCTTTTTTCTTCAATTGCCAAAAGACTATTGCCATCGAACAAAGATCACATACAGTCTCTGGAGACACTTGCACCTCTAACACTATTTTGATGTGACTATTGCTAATTTATTATTACGAGATAGCAAAAAGGAGCAAAAAAAAATATATGAAAAAGCAAATCTGTAGCAGACAACTGTTATATCTAGGGTTAAAAACAAAGTCCTTACCCATGAAGGAATTGGTACTACTGAATTATGAAGCTGATTACTGGCTAGAAGTTTTTAGGAATTATACCTGTTTTTAGGATTTTTTTTAAAAATAGATTTCTTTGTAGTACTGTGTATTGTGTTTCTGTCTATTCTTGTGCTAGGCAGTATTACTATTTGTAAATTTATTTATATTTATTGTTATGAAAAGAAATTATGTAAACTGAGCACTGTTCAATTTTTTAAAATGCTGCAGTAACCTGTTTTACATCAACTAAATTATTCATATTCAAAAATGCATAAATTTTAATCACTGTTTGTTACACTACATTTCTTTTAAATAAGCACTTTTGATACTGTGAAACTCATGTTTTTTAAAAAAATTCAGAGACCAAATATCGTAACTGTACCATACCAATTCAGAATCGTCTTCCTGTTCTGATTAATCCAAGTAAAATTGATTCTAATTTAGATTTTTAGATTTACAAGCCCTGCTATATACTTGGTAACACACATTGCAAAAAAAAAAAAAAGATGAAACAGTAAAAAAGAGAGAAAACTGTAAGTTGAAATTTAGCATTTAGTCTACTTATACCTCTGTGACCATGAATAATATTTATATCTCGTGTTTTGTCTATTCCTGTTTGTTAAAGGAGTTTCCTGCTCTGTCGGCCCCAGGTACCATACCCACAGGCCCCACCATCCCACACTGTGCGTGGCTGGGGCTGGCCCGAGGCAGAAAGCTGACCTCCAGGTACTGACCACCCACCACAGAACCAAACGCTGCAGCCAGAGCTTCGCAGCTCCCCGCTGGGAGTCTGCAGCAGCCCCAGTGCGGGTTCCTCGTGCTGAAAATCGCGGTGGTGACGGTCAGGGGACAGGAAGCGTTGTGTGGCTGCGTCTTCCCAAGTGCACACAGCCATGGCAGCCCCTTCCAAAAGGGCACGATGGTCCAAATCGTAATTTATTGTGCAAGAACAAATGTGATTAATGATCATTTGCTGTGACTGGTTTGATCTATGATGTCTTCATTTTTTAAAAAAATAAATATTATTTCTTAGCATTAAGCCTGGGTCATTCTAGATGTGCTGCACCACAATTGCTCTGGTGTCGAGCAAGCCCATGCCAGGTGGCGCACTGCAGCTCAGCGCCAACCAGTGAACCTAGGCACCTGCTACCAGAAAACCAGCCCAGCTGGGAAACAGTTACACACAGCTTACAGATCAGAAATGTTTGACTCCAGCCACCCTGTCCAAGTGTGCTGAGAAGCAGACCCTTCTGTTGGATCTAAGACGTGTGTTTCCATGCCACCACTACATAAAATTACCCAGTTACTAAGCATTTGTAGCACTCACCTGCAAATGGAAGGGGTTATTTCTAAAAGAAAGCACCTTTCCTTGGCCTTCATTGTCTTTATAGATATAATGCTGTGCCCAAGTTAAGGGCTTTCAATGGCTCAAATCCTCCAGAAGAGTTTACAGGTATTTACTGCATGAACTCTTCTTCCATGAGCTGCTCAGTACCAAAACAGCTCCTGTGCTCCAGGGAAGGAGGCTGCTACCACACAGCAGCAGCCACAACCCACTTCTCAGACCCTCCCTGTTCATACAATGACAAAATCAAAGAGCTCAGGAAAACCTCCTTGAGGGCAGTGCTCTTTTTATTGGCGCTGGTTTGGCTGCATGTTTCTGCCCACCTCCCGCGCAGCGAGCAACGCCCCCCACCTTCCCCTGAAAAAGCACAGTGACACCTTTCACACCAGAAGACATCTCCTCACACCCTTTCCACCCCGACCCAGGGACGAGGAGAGCTCCCCCTGCAGCCCCCAGCGTGGCCAAGGGGGCGTCCAACACCACCGCATCGCCCCTGAGCCAGCGTCCCCCCTTCCGCTGCCAGAGCGCTCCCCGCTCTGAGTGCCAAAGCTAAACCTGTGCAGGTGAGGTGATGCCTCCACAGCATGAGGTCACGCAGCCAGAGGCGCTGCAAGGCACACAGTCAACTTTTCCCCCACGTGGACCGGTCTGATTAGAGGCCACCAGGGAACCAAGGCGCGGGTGCAAGCAGACAGAGACTTCAGCCCTGCTCCTGTCGTTCAGCGGAGGAGCCAGGTCACTGGGAACGGGGCAGGGGCACCCGGAGTTCTCCTCCCTCCTCTCCAGCCTCCGTGGGAGCTGCAGCATGAGCCAGAAAGGACAGGACAGGAGCAAGGAGCAGATGGGTCGGTCGCCCTGGTCAAACCATGGCAGCTCTGCGGATAAAGCTGTTGAAACCAGGCCCAGCATGGCTCATGATGTCTCCTCTGGGCCACCGGCTATTCATAGTCCTGCCTACTGACTGCTCCGTAGCACAGGGAAGGATGAGACAAACTGCTCCTCACAGTTCCTGAGTTTATTTTAACGTGTCTTTTTGAGACTGCTTCTTCAGCAGGATTTACATTTCCTCATGCCAGTGCATGGTCAGCCTCAGAGCTGGATGGAGACCTCCTCCTTTGTCCTCTTGGTGCCTCAGCCACTGGGTTTGTACTTCCAGCTCCATCCAGTCTTGTGAGATACACCCGACACTGGTGCTCGTTTTAAAGATTAAGGCCAAGGCTTGCAACTAAAACACAGTAAAAGACTTTTAATTCTTTTTAAAAAAATCAGTGTTTGCATCAGGTCCAGGCTCCAGCCTTGGCTCGGGCCAAGTTATCTTCTGCCAAGCTGCCCCTCTGGCGAACGCCCCCAGCGCCAGAGGGCCCTCCGCACAGGCAGAGAGAATGTCTTCATAGCTTTAAATACAAACATCGGCATTTATTTAGGCACAAGGTAAGAGTCCAAGGCTTCAGTTTGAGGGCTGAGGGACTGGGTGGGGAGGTGAGGTCTGGCCTCTGAGCAGCAGCGTGTCGCGGTGCCCCTCCTGCCGCCGGCTCAGGAGGGGCTGTTGTTGTCCACTGTCGAGAGGAGACGGGCGACCTGAGCCTTCTGCGTGCGGGTGATGTGCTGTGCCATCTGGATGATGCAGTCCATGGCCACCTCGGGATTGGCTTGGACCAGGCTGCAAGGCAGATGGGAGAGCACAGCTCCCTCAGAGCATGAAGCAAGACTGTCTTGTCTCCACCACCCGCAGGCCCCAGCCCAAGCGATGGGATCAGCCTTCACGCTCGGCTCCGTGTCCACTCACCTCCGGATGTGCTTGAGCACGTAGTCCCGCTTCAGGTACTTGATGTTCTCCCGGATGGCTGACTGGGTGCCGTCGTCCTCCTGCATGTGCTTCTCCAGCCACTCCACCACCACCTGGTTGTTGTCCCAGAGGTAGCCCTGGGGAGAGCAGCACCGTGTTGGGGGGCCCAGTGCCCACACAGGCTGAGCCCCTCTTCTGCTACAGCCTCAGGCTTTTTTCTCCCGTGGCACGACCAGACAATGGGAGTATTTTTCTCAGTCCTGCACGTATGGCATGGTATGCACCCCCAGCCCATGCAACAGCCATGGAGAGAGGGGTCAGTATGGAAATCAGAACTCAGGAAAGCTTCATGGACTACTAAAAATGCAGAAGGTTAAAGGAGAACACATTTCCTTTGCACGCCTTCACTCCCCAGCTCAGCAAGCACAGGACTGAGCTGGTGAGGTGCGTCACGGCACCCACACTGCCTGCAGCTCAAACGCCAAGACCCCAAGTCTCACTTCTGCCCAGTGCCACTCATTTCTGCCCAAATGTTGGGTGGTGGAAATGAAGAGGCCTGTAGTATTTGTTTGGGGGCCGCCTTGCTACAGCTGAGCACCAGCACACAGCTGAGATCACCCACCCTGAAGGGACAGCCCCACTCTCAGGGCTTGTCCACCCAGGCACTGGCAGCAGAGCAGCAATTCCCATCGCGGGTTTCAGCTCAGGGAGGCACTGATGACACAGCCCAGTGACAGCTGAGCAAGGTGACAGCCCTTGGAAGGACGGGGCCCCGGGGCTCAGCGTACCTTCTCAGCTCCTTCTGTCTCCATGAACCAGCGCCGCAGCATGGACTGGATGTGGATGTGGCTCAGCTCGCTGTTGGCGTTTAGGATCTCCATCCTCACCACTTCCTCCAGCAGCAGCCGTCGCAGCCGCCAGTAGAGGAAGGAGCGGGCGTTCTTCCACTCCAGGATGTCCTGCAGAAAGGGGGCAGAGCCCAAGGAGAGGAGCTGATGCATTGTGACTGCTTGCTCACAGCTCGTGCTTGCAGGCCTGTAGGCAGATCTGCTGGCCTGGAGCAGAGAGCAACACCCGGGGCAGGAAAATGCACAGAGCTGCAGCCCAGGACCCCAGGGGGGACTTTGGCTCCCACCTTCATGCTGCTGCTGCAACCCCCAACCCCAAACCCACAGCAAGCCCCCTCCCCAGCCCCGCTGCCGCCCTTGCTCACTGTGATGACGCCTTTCTCCTGCATGCGGCCTGGGGTGTCGTGCAGGTCAGCGAAGTGCACGGCCACCTGGTAGTAAATGGGCAGCAGGAGCTCCTCCCGGGCCTTGAGCTGCTTCTCCAGCTCCTTGCGCTGAACCTCGGACAGCTCAGGTGTCCCTGCAGGGGCAGACGGCCCTCATTTCCCAGCAAAGGGCCTGGGCTCTGCTCGCCGTTCCTATCTCAGCCATCCCAGTGCAATATCCCTCTGCTCTGACACATCCACAAGCCTGCCCAGAGCCCAGCCACAGAACCCCATGTCCATGAAGGGGCCATGCTGCGCTCAGTGCCTGCCACCAGACAGACACTTTGTGGGACTGTGTTTAAGCAAGGTGGGGAGGCAAGAACCTGCCAACACAGCAGGCAGGAGCAAACCGCAGGGCAAAAGTAGACCTGGTTCATTAAAGGAAGCTTCTGTGCGGCTCTGTAACCATTATTCCATCTAATTTAGGCACAGACGCAGCATGGCTATTGCCATTCTTCATCTCAAAGCACGGGAGCAGTTGCTGCAGCAAAGTCCAGCACCCTCCACAGAGCCCCAGGGGATATGGGGATTTGAAAGTACCACCACAGCCCCTCAGCAGGCCCCACATCAGACAAACCATTAGGAATTTTCCCAAACTGATGAACACAGAAGGGTTTCCTGGTGCTTGCCACCACGGTGTCTGAGGCAAGCTTTTTAACTCACCACGACCAAGGCCCAGAGGCTGAAATGCCCTTCCCTTACCCAGCTGCTCAACAAGCCTGGCATAAACCGTATCGATCCTCCTCATGGTCTTCACCAAATCTTTCTTCCTGAACTTGATCTCCACTGTTCCTCCAGGCTCCAAAATGCCGCCCCTGGAAGGAAAATTTGGTAAAGCAGGGACAGGTCAGCAGGGGAGAATAAGTCCTGGGACAAGACATCACTGCTGGTGGGAAAGCCTGGCAGTTCAGGCCACTCTCTCTTCTAAGAATTAGGGATAGAGAAAACCTAAAATAAATTTGTTTCCAATCTGGGATTCTTGGCTATTCCCCCACTCCTTACAGCTTGCTCCAATGCACATTAATTCAGGCTAGAGAAACCCTCCAGGCCCCCAAAACAAAGCTTTCTCTCCCTGCAGCCTTTGCTGGACACGGGAGGATCTCCCCAAGGAGATACCTGCCACACTGCTGCCACGCTGCCCTGTAAGAGCCCAGGGACTTTTAGCTGATTGAGCAAAGACTCAAGAGCAAAAACCACAAATCTCCAGTGATCAGAGGTCTCTGTGAGCAGGACCCTGACTCTGCAGACCCTGTGTGTCAGGCTGTGAAGGATGCCCACGGTTTGGATGGAGCACTGAGGCTGACCTGCTCTCCTTGTCCGCGTAGAGCTCCACGTACAGGGGGTTGATGGTGGAGTCGATGACCACCCAGGAGCCGCCCCGCAGCTCCGCGTGCGGCGGGATGTACACCAGGATGGGCTGCTTGAAATCCCGGAGACTGTCGACAATGAAGGCGCCGAACTTCAGCATTTGGTCGTACATGTCTGAAAGCCAAAGGGACTCAGTGGCTGGGCACCCCCAGTGCCACAGGGTGGGCTACTGCCCTTTACCTCCTCTCAGCCTTTTCCAGCCTAGTGGCCCAAAGCCTTTTTCCTCCATCAGAGCCTAAACAAGGCCCTCAAACCAGCCCAGTGGGAAGCCACCAAGCCCTAGAGCCTGGGTCCTGGCAGCACCCCATCACCTCCCCATCCCAACCCCATATCCCTGAGCAGCTGGGCAGGACCCTGCCATGCTTGGTCATCCCAGGACCCCAACGGGTGGCAGGGGACTGGTGGCACAGCACAGTGCAGGGATCCGGGCACCCCAAGGGCTGGTACCTTTCATGCCGCTGGAGAAGCCCCTCCAGTTGGCAAAGATCATCAGCGGGAGATGCTCCCGGTTGAAGTCCCGAATAGCCTGGGCTGTTTTAAAGGCAGAGTCTGGGAACCAGACCTGCCCTGCCTGCTGGATTATCTGAAAGAAACAGCAAGCAGCGTTGCTGAGACCACCACGTCAGTGCTTCCAGGCACACTGTGCCGGCAGGTCAGCGGCACATGGAGTGTGAGAGCTGGAAGGAGACAAGCTGAGAGCGCACGCTCAATTTCACCAGTCTTTAAGGAGAATCAGGACATGCCAAAAGATTACGCTAAGCTTTTTTCCCCCGCTTTCCCCTCCAGCCCCCCTGCTGCACACTCTTCCCCTGCCACTTGGTGGCACCGAGGTCTCCCCACACACCTTTGCCTCCGAGTCAGGGTTGGCAGGGTCCGCGGGTATGGTCACCTCCACAGAGCGGGTCTCGACGGCGATGACACCCACGGGGAGCCCTCCCAGCCTGTGTCAAGGCAGGGCGCCTCAGCAGGGGCCAGTTCCCCTGCACGCTACAGCCCTGCTCCACCAGAGATGTTCCCCCCATAACCAGCCCCACGGGCACAGAGCACTTGCACTCAGTTGTGCTTGCAGCCTCCCCGCCCCAGGGCTGGGCAGGGGCAGGGAAGCCCCCCCTGCACCCAGCAGTACCTCGCTCTGCCAACCACGACCGTCTGAGCCCACGGCCTCATGATCTCCTGGAAGCTTCCCTGGTCAAAGAAGCCACTCTGCCACGTCCCCTTGAGAGCTGCAGAGTAAAGGGGAACGAGGAGAGACACTACTGTGAGTGCTGAAGGGTTTCCTGTGCACTGATGTGCAGCAAAAAGCACCTTCTGCACCAGGACAGGAGAGTTTGCAGCCATGGGATGTTTTGGGGCACACAGCTGCAGAGGCCTCAGGCTGTTCTCACTTACTTGGGTGAGGCCTTCCTGCCAGCATCCACCTGGGGTCATAGGGGACTTTGGAGGGGACAAAATCAATTTCTCTTTCAACGGGGTCGCTTATGGCAGTAACGGGCACTGGGCTCCGGTTATCCTGTAAGGGAGAGCCCCGGAGGTCAGCAGCCACGTACCCCCTAACAGCCCACGCTGCCATCCTGCAGCACCTTCCTGCAGCACCTTCCTACCTTGGGCATGTACGAGAGCCACTGCAGGATGGTGTAGACGCCTTCAAAGTCATCTGGGACAGTGACATGGGAAACGCCGTTGTTGTGCATGATCTGCACGCCCCCCAGCTGGTTGTTGGATGTGTAAACTTCACGCCCCAACACCTAGGTGGAATAACAAACAGAAACACAGATGCTAGAGCAGCAGCTGCCTCTCCTTACTCTATTTGCTAAGTTAAACCTTTGTCTAGGTTCATTCCCTCTGGTTTGAGGGATTTGAATTTCTACCTCTGCCTACACGGGCTGATGTTAAAGCAAACTGCCAGGGAACTGCCACCTCTTCCCATGGGATGGGGACGGCACTGAGGGAGGCTGTGTGCTGGAGCACGGTACCTTGTTGAGAGCTGTGACGCCGGTGAGGATGATGTGGGAGTTCTCCACCTGGATGACGCGCTGGCCCAGCCTCACCAGGTACGCGCCGATCCCGATGGCACGACACGTCACCTGGGCACACACACAAGGACACACGGAGTTACGGGGGCGAACAGGCTGCAGCAATGATGCTGTCCAGCTCTGCAGGGGTCTGCACAGGTGGGATGCATCAAGTCACTTGTTCCATCCTGTTATCCCCTCCTGGAGATCTTAAAACCAAGGAGGAGAGGGAAGGAGTAGAGCAGGAGAAAGGCGTGAGGCTGTACCATGCTGATGGTCACGATTTCATCGTAGGCACGAGAGGACTCCCCAGCGATGGTGCCAGCAGCTCGCAGGTTTTCCACCCCAAATCCATTGTCCTTCCCGATGATGTCCAGGAGGACATACCTGGGGGAAAGGCAGAGCTGGGATGGCATAGGTAGGACAGGGAGAAGCATTCCCTTGTGTGGCAGGACCAGCAGGATGCCAGGCCAGGCTGTGGGACCTGCATTGGCAGAGACGCGGGGCAGGGCTTGGGGCTGTCCCCACAGGACACCAGGGCTCACCTGGACTCGCCCCCTTCCTCCACATGCTCACAGTGCACCGAGTTCATGGCACTGATCCTCGTGTAGTCCTGGGGAGTCAGGTACAGGTACTTGAAGCCCTGAAAACAAAGAGGAAGAGAACGAGCTGCAGTGCCCGCTTTGTGCACGCTCACGGGGGACACAGAGCACTCCAAACCCATCCCAGAGCTGTCCTCACAGCAGGGTCACGACCAGGGCTGGACAGAGCAGCCGTACCAGCACAGGCACCTTCATCTCCATCCCACCAGGGAAGGTGGAAGGAACCGTCCCCGTGGCACTGGGTGCAGATGGGGGCTCACATCCCACTGCTTTGTCTCCCAGTTTATCTCTGGTCCTTCCCCAAATAAGTCCTCTGTTGCTCTCTCTGACAGCCAGAGGTGAGGTGCCCACACACCTTGTAGGGGTCCTCGGGGTCCACCCAGGCCACTTGGAACATGTGTTTTATCTCCTCAGCGAAGCCGATGCGGGCACCGCTGTTGGCGGCGATGTAGACGCGGGGGATGCCTTCAGCCCGGGCCAGCTCTGAGGCCCGCAGGAAGACCAGGTCCTCCTCCGGCCCGAAGGAGCCGATCTTGTGCGTGATGTCGTTGCAGATGAGCACGATATCCCGGCCCTTCGGGTACTCGGGGGTCTTCAGCTTCATTTTGAAGGCAACCATCCCCACCTGCCACAAAACGACACAGTGTCACAGGGCTGGCTCCTCCGGAGCAAGGAGGTCAGAGCTGAAACTTCATCAGCTGACAGACAAAGCTCCCGTCTGGGGAGCATCCCCCGGGCTTTGTGCACAGCTGGACTGGGGAAGCCACCAGCTGTTCCCACCACCCTGCTCCCAGATCACTCCCTGCTACCTCATTGCCTCCAGGGAGCCTGTTCATCTGCACCAGGTGTCCCTGCGAGTCCAGAACCAGCTCGGTGTACGTCAGGACATCCTTGGGGTACAGGTCTGAGGAGCCCCACAGCTTGAAGAGAGCCTGCAGAGACACGGCGCATGGAGCAGGCTGAAAACACGTGGCCACAGCTGCCCCAAGGCCATCACCGAGTGCGGACGCACACTTCTGCGGCAGGCTGGGACTTTGCGTGAGCTGAAAATTTGTGTTAGAGTCCTGCTGCAGTCCTCCTTGCCCCAGGGGCTTTCTGGTTCACATTCTTTGTGAATACTGCTATGGCAATTCACAAGTGCTAGGAATCAGTTTTGAAATGCTTCATACAACCAAAAACATGGGGGTTTGGGTGCTCTCTGTTTTGTCTTTGCCAGCTCAGAGGAAGGGAATTCCACTCAAGATGGGAAAACGTGGGAAGGAAGGGAAAGAAAAGGAAATTCAGTAATCTGGAGCCTCTCTGCTTTACCAGACCCACCTGCCTGATCATCTCTGGGAAGTCGTACACGTAGGTGGTGCCCAAGGACTGTGCCTGGAAGCGCTTGGCCTGAAGCAGGTCCTTGGTGACGTAGGGGGTGTTGATGAGCATCCCATGCTGTGGCCCTTGCTTGTCCCCGTACGACTGGAACATGATCTGGAGAGAAGGGCAAAGCGTTGGGGCAGCGCAGAGGGGAGGGACACAGAAGGTCGCTGCACAGTGCTGGGGGCTCTGGGACAAACCAACACTGCAGGTGCACCAGGGTTTGTGCAGGAACAGCCCCAGAACTTTGCCACAGCTGGCAGCTGCTCGTTCTTGAGCACAGGACCCTGCCTGGGGACACGGGAGTGGTTTGGGGTGGTCGTGGTGGGGTTTCTGCTTGCTGCCACCTCCTGTGGGAACTCACGTTGCCGGTGCCGGAGTCCCTCACTTCCTTGTAGAGGCTGATGTCCAGGTAGTAGCCGGACTCGTTGGTCAGGAAGAGGCGGATGGGGATGGCCGCGGTGGTGGGCGTCAGGCGGATGTTGATCTTCACCTCGGCCTGCAGGACCCGCAGCTTCCAGAGGCGGCTGCCGTAGCGCATCACCATGGACCGTACCGACTCCTCGATCTGGGTATGGGACAGCTCGTGGGTGGGTGGCTCTGCAACCCCAGGGACACCACTGTCCCTGAGCGTGTGATGCTGAGCTTGGAGAAGCCCCATCACATCCCCACCTCAACAGCCATTTCAGGTTTGCTCTGGGCAAGCCCCTTCCCTCCCTTCCAGTGCTGCCATCCATTCTCTCCCCTGGGAAGAGGGAAAGATGCTGCCTTGCATTCCTCTTAAGGTATACAGCCTCTGCTCTCATGCTGTGTGCTGCCTGGGGGCAGAGCCCTCCACTCACCCTTGCACCTCCCAGCAAATCACTGCTTGTCCAAGCCCGTGCAAAAAGCCCTGACTCATTGAGAAGTGTGAAATCTCAGCATCCCTCCAGCAAAAAGCTCACAGTGAACAAGGCCACAGACACAGAACTAAGTTGCAGGAGCCTCTGGGGCTGCCAAATCAATCCCCCATCCCAGGCTGGGTGTGCACTGGGTCCAGCATCTGGTGTGGAGGGTGGCAGCCCAACCGTGCAGCAGAACCGAGCCTGGGGATGAGGCAGCCTCCATCCCCAGCTCAGCACCAGGAAGCAGGACCCCCAGGAGCGCACCTTGGAGGGGTCCATGACAACAGTTGGGACAAAGTTGAGGAAGATGTGGTTGCAGTCGGTGCGGACGCTGGTGTTGTTGAAGGCCACCTCCAGCTCATCCATCGCCTCCAGGAGCAGCCGCTCGCCCTCGTTCTGCAGGTACTCGAAGGAGGCCTCCTGCGGCACATGAGGCGGCTCTCAGGAGGCCAGAGAAACCCCCGTGCCCAAGGTGCCCCAGCCTCCACCCAGGACCAGGGTTCGCCCACAGCAGCCAGCCCCCACCTCCCACGGGCCGGGGCCGCCTTGCCTTGGTGATGAGGTCCGAGTGCCGCACGATGGCGCGGATGAAGAAGCGGTAGTCAGTGGCCTCGGTGCCCGCCTGCACCTTGGCAGCGCCCAGGTAGAGGTGCATCTTGTGGTTGGCACAGGGGATGGCCATCAGGTCGAAGTTGCGCATGCGGCTCAGCTCCAGCTGGAAGGCCAGCGCCGGCTCCAGGTGCCGGTAGATGCGGTCCTCCGCGAACTGGTGCGGCACGGGGCGAGCGAGTCAGTGACCAGCCCGCACAGACGGACCCTGCTCCATCCCAGTGAGGGGACAGCTCCTACCTCATCCCTGGCTCTGAACGTGAAAAACTTTGGGAATTCTCTCTAGAAAAAAGCGGAAAGACAAGACATCAATAAACCTGGCACAAAGAGGCTTTTTTTGATTTTCAGAGAACTCACTAAAAATAAAAACTACTAGGTTTCCTCCACCCCAAAAGAGAAAAGAGCTGTGCCTAATCAATGCTTTTTAAAGGGAACCAAAAGGTATGGAGGGACCACACAGGAACCACACGGTACTGGACACAGCTTGAAGGATAATACAGGAGATAAATCATTCATCGAATCCCCTGTTGGTTGATTCCCAGGTCTCCCTCCCGACACGTGGTACGTCATCTCTCAGTGCTCAAGTGGCAGAAGCACAACGTGTCCAAAGCCACTCTTAGCCCTCAGTCAGCACTGACCTGCTGGGCAATGAGAAATGTGATTCTCCGGAGACCGCAGTCAACAAGGATGGTTTTCTGCAGGGAAATAGAAAAGAGGGTCAGAGAACAGGGGCTGGCCTGTGGAAGGGGGCAGCCATGGGGGCCCCAGCTGGCAGGGTCCATCCCATTTGGTGCACCTTAGACTGGGCAAAGGCTCTGAAGATCGGCACGAGCTTCTCGTCCTCCATGTGGTCTGCGCAGCGCAGCGCGATATTGAGGATGTGGATTGGCTCCTCGCGGATGTTCTGGCAATGAGACCCCCGCTCAGCCCTGCTGCTTCAGCCCAGCAGTGCTGCCCCCAGCCCTGCACCACCCGGGGGGGACAGCAACAGTGCAGTGCCCACCTTGGCATCCTCCTCCTCATAGACCGTGGCTCGTGCCTCGCTGAAGAGCGAGCTCTCCAAAGGCGGGTCGGCAAAGCATGAGATCACTTCATCGAAGTTCCTGCCCAGACAGCAGGGATGGGGTGAGAAGCCAACACTTTGCACCCCCAGCCCAGTAGGACAGCACCACAGCCCTCCCACCTCGTAAAGTCCTCGAATTTGTCGAAGGCCACCATGGCTCCCATGCGCTGGCTCAGGGGAGAAAAGCCACTGTCCATGAAGAGCTCGGTGCTGTGCCGGGCCAGGTCAGGGTTGGAGATGCTGATGGGGACAGACATCCTGCACAGGACAGCAAGGCAGCTGTCAGCCATGGGCAGGCAGCACTCCGTGGTCCCAGCAAGGAGCACACAGGTCCCGCACAAGACCCTGACCCAGAGAGGGCTCATCCTGCTCCCTGGCAGGGTCCCCACACTTTGGAGAAATAAATCCAACAGCTTTGCCAAAAGGACCACACCTGGAGGAGCAGGCATGAGGGGTGGGGGTACCTGTTGGGGTGGGAGAAGGGCAGCATGAACTGGAACTCCACCAGGCAGGTGCCGTCCGAGAGCTGCCGGTGCTGCAGACTGTTCAGCTCGTAGGCAATGTACCCGCGCCGTACGTACACCTGGGAGGGGGACGATGGGGGTTACCGACGTGTGCTGCTGCATCCCTGCTCCCACTTTGAATGTCTGCACACCCCAGGGAAGGTGCAGACACCCCCCTGTGCTCTCCCCCGGCCCTCACCTCCAGCGCTGCCATGCGCACAACCTGGTTGCTGTGGTAGAAGAAGATGGGCAGCACATCGAAAATGGTGGTTTCCGAGAGGATCAGTTTCTGGAGGGAGAAAGCAAAATTTAGGGAAAGGATGGAGTCGGACCCCCCTTGCCCCATCACAGGACAGTGGGAGGCACATCTCAGTGGGGTCCCCCAGGGCTGCACAGGAGCACTGACAGAGGGACAGGCACTGACACCGCAGCAAGGCTTTAATTGCTTTTTGGGCTACTTTTAAGCCTAAGCCACTTGCGGAGTAGACCTCCTCACCAGAGCCACCCAAAAGTAAGATTTCTTCTGTGGAGAAACACGAGGTTCCCAACCTTCAGGTTCTCAGGGCAGAATTCGTGTCCATACATGTCGATAGCAGAGAGGAATATGGACTCCACCTGGTTGTGCCGCAGCTCGTAGGAGGGCAGGTGAGAGGCGATGAGCACCTGCAAGAGGAGAGGTGACTGGGAGTGGGGACAGGGATGGGGACAGGGACAGGGACAGCCCTGTGCGATGCTCACTGACCTGCCGGGCTCTCAGCGCCACTTTGGAGTGTTCAGTCTTGCTGAGCTGTGTCAGCTCGTTTAGGATGGCCGTGAGCTCGTCTGTCAGCGTGGGGTCACGGCCACACAGCTGGTCCTGCAATGCACACACCACGATGTCAAGGTTCGAGCTGGCTCCTTGCTGCAGGCAGCATCACCACACGTCCCCAGCCCGGTGGGGACAACAGGGACAAGACCCCGTGCAGGGAACGGGGATGGCAATGGGCAAAATTCTGCTCTTTGAAACAAGTGCAGCAGTGTAATGCTACGGAGGGGACATGAAGACCCCCTTAACACGGCATCCACGTGGTGAAAGAGAAATGGATGCTTGAATGCAAACCCAGACCCTGTGGACGCATTGAACAAAAGAGAGGGAAGATAATTTATCAAGTGCCTGCCCACTTTCAAGGGGAAAGCACAGGGCTGTGATGGCCACAGGCAGTGGAGTACTGGGGCAGCCTTTTCCCATCCCACAGTGACATGGAGCTCGCCTCAGCTTATAGGGTTTTTCCTACCACAACCCTTTGCTGCTGCACGGGTCGCACTCACAATTAACATGGTCACCAGCAGGTTCTTCTTCGCCACCTGGGCATGGGAGAAGATGCTCTCGAGCACCGGAGTCATGTCAGGTTTGTACTGTTCCCGCAGGCTGATGACGCACTTGTCGTAGTGGGCTGTGGGGCAGAGCACCGTGAGCCCTGCAGCCCCCCCGAGAGGCCCCCAGTCCCCAGAGCCCCCAAGCCCTCACCTTGCTGGAACTGCATCTCCACTTGCAGGTAGCGCCGCAGCAGGTCCAGCACCACCGCCTTCATGTAGCCGCGGATGCCACTGCGGTACCTGGGGAGCAAAGAGCCCGGTGTGCTGTGAGGGGGTAGGGGGGGGACAGGGGGACACAGGGAGCACCAGGCTCACCTCTGCACCAGCTGCACCACGCTCTGCGTGTTCATGAAAAAGACCTCCCGCTCGGCCTTCCTCTGCAGTGTGGCTGCGTGGGTGTCCAGCACCGTGGCGATCTGCAAGGGCACGGGGTTTGGCACTGCTCAGGGCTGCCTGCTCTGCTACGGAGAGCACTGCCACGCACCGGGACTTCCAGGATCATTCCCCCCACCCCCTAGTGAAAAACTCAAATTGACAAATAAATATAAACATAACAATATAAACATAAAATATAAACATTTCTCAAATAATAAACTAAAAAAAACCCAACACAACTAAATAAAATAATAAAAATAACAAAATAAAAAATAATAAACCAAAATATAAACTATTTAAAAAAATAATCAGCTCTTGGTAGGACAAATTCAGGCAGAAATTCCTAGCTGGCTCTAGCTGAAAAGGGAAGTGAAAGCCAAGCTCACCTGCTGGCTGGGAAAGCGGCAGAGCACGGAGGTGATGTTGCTGGCATACTGTGCCATCACTTTCCGGATTGACTTCTCCACAGAGAGAGGGATTCTTCCTGAAATGCTCGTCATGATTTCCTGCAGCTCCAGGAGGGGCAGGGAGGGGTCCCGCAGGGTTTTCATCAGCTGCGCCACCCACTCCTTCACCTGCAGGGAGCAGGGGCTGGTGCTGCCTGCACCCCAGCACTGCGTGCACCCCCGGTGCTGCCCGTCGTGCAGGGCACCGGGACTGCCAGGAGCGGAGGATGCTCTTTGCCCCGGCACCCACCTTGGCACTGAAGTAGGGCTCGGGCAGGCAGTACCCGTTCATCACATTGGTGAGGTTGTCCAGCACGTTGCGGAGAACCTGATGCTGCTTCTCGCCAGTGATGGGGAGGGTCTGCTGGGCCGGGAGCCCCCCTGTGAACGGCTGCGCCTGGAGAAAGTGGAGAGAGGCAGGCTGGCCTGCGTCCTTGCCTGTACGGGGCTGAGCACCAAGAAGCTGCAGCTGCCCCAGCAGAAAACAGCCTGACCCCTCCAGCATCTGCTTTTGGTTGGAAGAAGCACCTAACGGTCAGCTTCATGTTTCTGCCAGTACCACATCATGAAAAAGATGCAGAAAAACTACAGATGTAGACAGAGCATTATAGATACGCTAAAACCATGCACATCAACTTCTGTACCCTGAGCAAGCACGCACAGGATGCTTACCCAGCACCATGCCAGCCCCGGCGCAGCCAGCTGGGGACACAGCATGGGCGTGCAGTGCCACCCTGTGCCAGGACAATGGCACATCCCCACCCACACCCCAGCCCCGGGCTGCTTCTCAGCTCTGTCCCCCAGCAGGCATCCCTGACACCCCGCGGACTCACAGGCTTCACTTTGGTGGGGTCATCCAGCTCGAGGCGGGCTATGACACAGCCTGCCTCCAGCAGCGCGCCCGGCCGCTTGACATAGTGCACCCGACCTGCCTCCTCCACCGTCAGCGTCATGATGATCTTCATCACCTGTGCGAAGACGGGGGAAAATGCAAGTGCACCCACCACCACTCTGCTGCTAAAGGGTTCGATCCTGAGCCACGCACCAGAGCTCTGGGAACGCGCTCACCTCGATCTCTGCAAACACGCTCCCTTCGGCGAGGTGTCCGCCGTCATCCACCGTGTACTGCAGCAGCTTCCCCGCGGAGGGTGAGCGCAGCACCGTAGGGTCCTTCTCCTTCTCGAAGTCGCACGTTTTGTTGCCGATGGTGATCCGGTACCTTAGGGAGAGGGAAACGTCTCACTGTGGCCCCGTGGCCGCCACGGAGAAGGGCACAGTGAGGAGGTACCTGTCGATCTCCTCCTTCATGTAGGTGGTGTAGCTGTTGCCGTTGTAGGAGAGAAGCAGCCCCCCGTCGTTGAGGCGGTGCACGTCTATCTCGATGTGAGTGCGGTTCATGATGATGACGTACGTGGTCAAGGACTGGCGGGCAACCTGCAGGCAGCAACCAGGGACAGATTTCAGTGAGACCTCTGAAATGTGTGCCACGGGCTTTCAAGGGGCTGGTGGTGTGTGTGTGTGAGCATCTCCCAGTGCTTGGGAGAAAAAACTGCCATGGGACGGGAGGCTGGAGGCTCTGTTTGAACAGCTGGTTCAACACTCAACCAACTCACAGCCATGGCTCATCCTCTGCTTTTTTTAGGGAGTATTTTTCATGAAGTTCAACTTTAAAAGGAAGAAAAGGAGGCTCTTTATTAAGATCTGGGCAATGGGATGTATGACCATGTTTGTCTTGTTTAAATGAGGTTATCAAACTCATTTTTATGTTGCACATTTTTAAAGGACAGCCTCATATTTATTGCATCTCTCTCCTCTCAGCGGGACAGAAGCACATGTCCTTGTCCTGGGGAGAAGCCTGTGGTGCCAGCGAGTGCTGCAGCCAGCTCCGGAGGAGCACAGCACAGCCCTTACCTGGAGAACGTACTTCACACCCTCATAGATGAGCTCCACGTCAACGATGTTCAGCAAGGAGGCTGCGGGCAGCACCTGGCCCCTGAAACACAATGGCAGGGTCAGGCACCACAAGCGTTTCATTCTTCGCCTGTGCAAACCGTCAGGGAGCCAAGTGTGTGAGATGTCAGCGGTGCTGCTGGCACCGGGCCGCGCAGGGAGGGCGCTAAGGTGACCAGAGGGGACAGGCAGCCATTTATACACAACCCACGTGAGCGCCTCTTAAAAACACATCCAGAGGCAGGCCAGGCACTGGCAAACACGTTCAGATAAAGGCACAGAGGAGAGCTTCGCGCGTCCTCCAAGGCCAGAGGAATAACCTTGGTGCTTGAGCACAAAAACAAAAACAAGCTGCATTCAGCTGAGCTGCTTTCCCTTGAAGGCTGTTTTCACAGCCATGCGAAACATTGTTCCTCTCTCTGAATACAGGAATATTGAGAAGCCAGAGCCCTGTGAGCCACAGAGCATTCTGACATTGACCCAAGGCACTGCCTCCAAATTTGCAAAGCAAAAATAAGAAAGATGGCCAAGGGAGAGCAAAACGCCGGCTTCCGTGCTTGCAGGAGCCACACAGATTTCAGGAGCAGTTCTTTAGGGATGCACACCGTGTCCCCTGTGCCCATGGCCATCGGGTCCCACAGCCCCAGCACGGGCAGCTCCCCCCCCGCACCTCTCCAGCGAGTGCAGAAAATCAGTCATGCACGTCCTGAAGGCAGCATCTGCGACGTTCAGGGCACCACAGACGACACCCAGCATCGTGTCTGGCTTCTCTGCCTAAGGGTTGCAAATAATAGGGTTGAGGTCTCCTCATGGAAGGGAGAGGTGACCCCAGGAGCTGCAGGGGCCAGCCTCCCCCACCTGCACTTTCTCGGCGATCAGGTGGTCCAGCCAGCCAGTGTCAATCTCGTTGTTCTGGAAGCTCTCTGTCTCCAGAAGTTTAACTAGATACTCCACCGTGGTCCGGAAATCCCCGCGGATGGAGAGCTCTTTCAGGGCCACCACCATATTCCTTTCAGGGAGAAAAAAACAAAAACAACAACAACAACAAAAAAACCACATTATGTCAATGACAAAGTAGGGCTCTGCTGCATCCAAACACACTTCCCCTCCTTCAAAGCTGTCCCCAGGCACTTCAGACACCAGGAGCTGCCCCTGTTTTCCACCCCCTGCTCAGGGCAGGTGTTCACCAGCTCCCCATGCAACACATTTGAGGGACTCAGTTGCCGTTAGCCCATCAGTGTACCAAGGGGCTGAAGGGGCTGTTATGCAGCAGCCAAAGGCTGCAGGAAGAAAGCACAGAGACTGGAAGGAGGAGTGCCCGGCCCTAGATACCCTTGCACCTGGATAAAACATTCCCACAAGGCAGGAAGGATGACACAGTGACAAGAGCACAGCTCTCCAGCTCTTTGCTCTTTAGGATTTTTTCCAGTTTGTTGAGAAATTCACTGTTCAATGTAAAATAAAGCTTTGACTTAAAACACTTAAATACCCAAGGCAGTCCCGTTACATGTTGCTTAATTACTGCATGAACACTGCCGCTCACTGGCACTAAGAACGTGACTGACTTTGATTAACTGGGGCCATAACACCACTGTGGTTTGAAGAAGTTGGCTTTGACCAGACAGTCTCTGCAACATAATAAGCTGTTCAGCACTGTGGCTGAGATAAGAGCTGGCTTTCCTGGCTCAGCACCTACTGTGAGTCTTTCTAAGGACACTCGCTCTCAGCCCCGAGTGCCACACTCACGAAATGGCCTCCTCCCGGTTCTCTCCCCACGAGAAGCAGTGCCCAAACTGGGAATCGGCAAATTCGTGCAGGCCCCCGGCAGCTGCCACGCTGAAGTACCCCCAGACGTTCTTGCTGCTGCGAAAGTTCAGCTCCTGCACTGTCCCTGAGCTGGGCTTGAAACCCTGAACAAAGAGCAGAAGGCTTTTAGAAAGTGGGCTGGGAGCTCACGCAGCATAAATAGGGAAGGGGGAACCCCTCTGGTGTTTATGAAGATTTAATTCACCCCATGGGTTGAATTCCCTCCAACTTTGTCCTGTTGGGGAGGACCGTGCCCTGTTCACCCCCCCAGCAGCAGGGTCCCCGTGTCCCCAGGGCTCACCTCCTCGGGGTTCTCGCTGGTGATGCGCGCAGCGATGACGTGGCCCCTGGGCACGGGGGTGTTGGTGGGGCTGTTGAAGCAGATGGGCGTATCGCCCCACGGGCTCTCCCCGTACAGCACTCGGATGTCTTTTATCCTGTGCAAGGGGATGCCCATTGCAATCTGCACAAGCAAGAAAGAGGCCTTCAGCTGCTGGAACAAGGCTTTAGCGTCAAAACTACAGCTCAGCGACACCGCCAGACGGTCTGAATGAAGAGCAATGGGAAGAGGAGCTGTGCTGCAGACAGCTCCTCCAGGCAAGGAGCAAGAGGAGAAGGAGGGACATTGCAGTGATTCTGCCTGCACCCTGCACATTGGTATATGGGGCAGCTTCCCCCTGCAAGCCTCCAACCCAGTGCTTTTCCCTAAACTGCAACATTTATTCATTTTATACAGCTTGCAAAGTCACCCACGTGCATTCAGGTACCTGGAGCTGGGCAGCAGGGAGGTTCACATCCGCAATCATTTCCGTGCAGGGGTGCTCGACCTGCAGGCGTGGGTTCAGCTCGAGGAAGTGGAAGCTCCCGTCCTCACTGTAGAGGTACTCCACGGTGCCCGTGCTCACGTAGCCCACCATCTGCGCCAGGCGGACCGCACACTGCAGGAGAGCGTGAAAGCACAGCGCTGAGAAATGCCCCTCGATTCACCACTGCAGAGCCAGGGTTGTCCCGGGCAAAACAGCAGCAGTGTCCCTGCACGGATCAAAGGACACAAGCAAGGCCAACAAGCATTTCTAGAGAGCCCCTGGTGCCCCAAACCTGGGCAAACCCAGCAAGGAACAGGCCGTCTTCTCTTTGTCGCCTGCAGGCTGGGGCCACCCACCTTCTCCATAACCTCGATGACAGCAGGAGCTGCGATAGTGGTGGGTGCCTCCTCGATGATCTTCTGGTGCCGCCGCTGAATGGAGCAGTCACGGCCGAAGAGGGAGATGGCGTTGCCGTACTCGTCAGCCAGCACCTGCACCTCCAGGTGCCGCGCGTGCTGAGCCAGCTGCATCAGGAAAATGGGGGAGCCGGGTGCCTCTGCCTGCACCTGTGGCACGGAGAGGGTCACGCTTCAGCATCCAAATTTAAATTAACCTCCAAAATTAATCCCAGGTCCTGCAGCAAGCCCAGGAGGTACCACTAGGTGTCTGGGGTGGGAGCAAGACCCTGGTGCGTGTCCCAGCCTGGCCGTGGGGGACAAGGGGGACAAGACAAGTGCTCCAGGCACCTCTCACCTGTCGGAAGCAGGCACCAAATTCCTCTGCTGCCTCCACTTTTCGGATTCCTTTGCCTCCCCCACCTTCTGCTGCCTTGACCATCAGCGGGTAGCCGATCCTCTTGGCCACCTGAGGGGAACAAGGATTGGGGAGGCCCAAGTGCTCTGGACCCCAGCTGGATCACCCTGAGCTGCACCCACACGGAGGGACACACTGCTGTCAGAATGTCCTCGCATTGCTTCAGGCTCCAAAGAGAAATGGTGGTGCACAGGGCACAAGTGGCTGCCCGTGGGCTCAGCTTTACCTCCAGGCCTTCCTCCACGTCCTTCACACAGCCCTGCGCGTACGTCTCGAGGGGGATGCTGATCATCTGCTGACCCTTCTGGTCCTCCTCAGACCACTGGGCCACTAGACCTGTGAGCACACCCAGGAACACGGTCACCGCAGGGGTGGCAGGGCCACCATGGGGACTGCCTGCTGGTTACACCCAGGATAGCTGGGGATCCCACGGGGACACATGCCATTTCCCCTGGGTCCACGTACCCCGTCCCCAAAAACCCTCTGCCCAAACCAGCAGCCACTCAGCTGCTGTGGGGTCCCCAATGTCCCCAGCCACCCTGTGGCCAGCCGGGTCAGGGACCCCCAGCCCTGGCACTTGATTTGGGAGAGGAGAGGCAGGGAGTAGAGAAATGGGCATGGGGAGGGTGTGTAGGGCCGCATGGAGGCACTTACCGCTCCCGCTCCACGGCAGCGTGGGGATCTGGACTGTCTGAGCCACAATGGTGGAGGCAACTTTGTCCCCCAGTGCCCACATGGCATCGCTGGGGGGACCTTGGGACAAGGAGGGAAGGGATGAGCTGGGCCAGCCGGCCCATCCCCACTGCCCAGAGGTGATCCACACTGCAAAAAGCTGCTCCCCACTGAGCTGGCACCATCAGCCATGGGGATGGCCCTTCTGTGAAGACAGGGGTGCAGGAAATACCCCCCAGACCCGCTGTCCAGTGCAGGATGGAGCTCAGCCCCTCTCCAAGGGGCAGCCCAGGAGGTCTGCTCCCATCCACAACACACGAAACAGGCAGATGCATGCACAGATGCGTGAAACTGGTGTCACCGAGGACCAAGCATGCATGCACCCGCTTCCCAGTGCCCACTGCTCCCTCCAGCAAACAGAAAGGGGTAAGCCCTTACCTAGGAAAGCTATCCCATTTTTCTGCAGCAGCTCTGGCAGCTTGGGGTTTTCTGAGGCATGTCCCCAGCCAGCCCATACAGCCTGGCACAAGAGAGGGAGCAACACAAGCCATTATCCCCTGCACCAGCACCTCCCTTTGGCCATGGCATCATGCCTGGCTCCTCTGCTTGGGGGGGGGACATCACCCCCGCTTGGATCACCCTTTCTGCTCTCTGCATTTCCCCTGGGAGCTCCCAACAATTAATCACAGCCCTTGCTGACATGGGAGCTGGGCATCCTGGCACCAGCATGGTCCTAAATCACACCTAAATGGTCCTAAATCACAGCAAATCTTCATGCCTTTCCCTCTTTCCCAGACCATGGGGGCCAAGTGAAATGTCTCCGCCAATTTCCACACCATTCCCTTCAGCTTTACCCTCCTCACAAAGTCGGTAGTCCCCTAAGTCATCAGGGCAAGCCCAGCAAAGAAGTGGGAGGCCAGCGAGCAGCTGTTACCTGGACCGGGATCCGTTTGGAAATGTCCACGATCAGCTCCACGTTGGCGTAGTTGTTGTTGTTGGCCCCCCCAGGGACGGGCACGTAGTGATCAGCCATTTTGATGTACTCTGAAAGACAGCACGTGGTGGCAGTGGGAGCATCCTCCCACAACCACGGAGGGGAAAGTTATTTACCCCCAGATCTGGTTGCATGGAATTGAAATGTGTGACCCCAGGCTGTGCAGAGCATCCCTCGTCCCAGGCAGCAATGGGGGAAGGAGGAGAGGGCTGTCCTGGAGCACTTTTAGAAGTTACCTGCATTAGCCTTGAGATCTTCGGGGGTAACCATGACCACAAAGCGAATGGCACGCTCGTTTCGGAACATCTCGTAGGCCCACCGGCGGATGGAGCGCATGCACTTGACGGCGGCGATGCCGTTGTTGGCGATCAGGACCTGCGGGGACAGAGACAGGGGTGTGAGAGGAGCAAGTGTGGGGACGTGGGAGCTGAACCCCTCCTGCTGTGGGGGCGTGCAGCCCCAGGAACGGCAGCACAGGGGCAGGATTTGGGGCAAGATGTCGGGCAGTTCCATCTGGGAGCAAGGTGAGGAGAAAACCCAAGCCACAGACAGGTGGACAGGCTGGTGAGGCTCATTAACAGCAGCCTGGAGCTAACGAAGAACAGGACTTTGGCCTTAATTTGTGTCACCCATGCAGTGCATTCAGAAGTCCCTGCTCTCCAAGAGAGGGTGAAGCCGAGGGGACAATGTCTCCGTCTGCTCCAGGTGGCACGGGGGGATGTGGGCAGCACAAGGATACACGGCGGAAAGCGACCACCCCACAGCCAGGGAAAGGCAGGGCTGCGGGGGAAGCCACCTTCTCGATGACACGGTTCCCCCCGAAGCGGGTGATGAACTCGGCGGGCGAGGCGACGGTGAAGTCCCGCTGCAGGTCCATCTTCCTGTGCTCGCGGCCGCGCTTCGCCAGGTGCAGCCCGGACATGCTAGGCCTGCAGCGGGACGGGAGAGACATCAGCGAGGGGCACAAACCAGCCAGGAGCACGGCAAAGGCTTCTGCCCGCCCAGGCTGCCTGGGAGGAGTCAGTCCTGGGGGCAGCCGGTGGCTTAGCATGAGCCAGCAAAGACCCAGATAAGACTTTGCCTCCTCCGCAGTTTCCTCTGATGAAAGCAAAAAGCCAGCCCTCAGCTGCTGACCCCCGCAGGGAACACAAAGAAGGCACTCTCCGAGCTACCAGCTCCCTGTCACCCCGTGGGCTCTCTCCAGGGACTTTTAGCACCTGCTGCAAAACTGCAGTGAAAACCACTTCCAGCTGCGCTAAACAGGACAAGCAGTTTGGGATGAGCAGAGAATTTTGTGATTTCAACTCCCCACCCCAGGGAAAAGCGCAGGTGATCTCCAAGGACACCAAGTGGCCGCAGGTCTGTGTTTCTGCACCATGCCCTGGGGGCTGGCTGAGGCCCTGGCACTGAGGACAAAACCCTGAGGTTTTGAAGCCCGGGGAGCAGAGAGCTGCTGAGGATTTCTGGCCGGTGCCTGGGAACGGGTGCGCACGGAGCTGCACACAGAGCCCTGCTCCCACCGCGGCACGGCCGAGCCTCTGCACCGATAGCAGCTCGCAGCCTGGCTGCAGCTGGAAACACGCTGCCCTGTGGCTGGGGAACTGGGACCCCCGTGGAGCTGAAATTTGGCCATCTGTGTGAGCTGGAGGCCAGCAGCCCTGGTGTGAGCAGCAGGGATGAAGCTGGAGGTGCCCTGAGCCCACTCTGAGCCTGCCCTGGGGTTACTGAAGGAGGGCGAAGAGCAGGCAGTGCTCTGCGAGCAAGGCTTGGAAGGAGCGTGGTGTTCCTTCCCCAAAAGCCCTTCTGGGGATTTGCTCTTGCACAGCCTGCAACGACAGCACCCCCGGGTCAGTTCTGGGTCAGACCCATCCTGCCCGCTCCATGGCCCCGAAATCCCTGAAATAATGTGCCCTCACAGCCATATGGCACTGCCATACACTTCCCTGCTGCCATCCAGAAAGTTTTAAACAACTTCTAATTTCCAGATCCACATTCTCCCCTCATCACCCAGCCGGGCCTAATGACATTGGACCTTTGATTGTAATTCCATGAGTGAGCTACAAACAAGCAAAGGGAGAAGGACAAGCACCCCTAAATGACCAGATTTCACACTAGCAGCACATTTCTTTTAAGGAGAAATATACCAACACCCCCTGGGAGGTCAGGAAATGTCCCATTCTCTCCATACACTCAGGATATTTTACGAATAGCCACAATTTTACAAGGTTATGGATTTATCGCTTCCCAGTGCATCCCCCCTGCCCCTCAGCCGCTCGGCTTCCCTCCCGCAGCAACGAGCCCCCTGCAAACCAGCGCCAACGCACCCGTGCCATCCTGCACACCGCCTCCCCAGCGCGCCTCAGGTGCTGACGGAAGAAAATTCCTCCCATGTTAAAGCGCAGACGAAAACCAGCGGGGCCCACTAGCAAGGCGCTGCCTGACACCTTCCAAACTCCCAGCTCAACAAGAAGACACCGTTTGGCTGAGCTGGGCGACCGGGCTGAGAGTTTTCATAGCGCGTTCCCACAAAGGTCTTTTATTTTTATCTGTGGTGGGAGCGGAGGAGCCGGGCAGCAATGCTTTGTTTCCAGTTATTTATAATTGTCGTCAGCTGGGTTTGCATGGGAAGCTGTTGTGTGCTGCCAGCAGGCAGCGGCTCCTGTCCCCTTGCACAAATGGCACGGAGCATTGCTCCTGCAGGCTCGCGTCAGTCTAGGCTCTTACTCAAACTGGGGTTTGAGAAGACATGAGCTGTTTTGGAGAACTCAGTACTGACAAGAGAAAAAAGCTCCCCCATTCCTCCATCTTCTGTTTCAACAAATAAATAAATACAAGTTTGGTTTTGTAACTCAGCCAGAATAAGTGGGGCACTGCCCCCAGAATAAGGCTCACCTGCTTTTCATCAACTCATCACACAGCAAAACCACTGAAGTACTACTATTTTTTTTTTTCCGTTAATAATTAATCTGGAATGGCTGCAAGGGCAGAGGATGGGCAGGAGGGCTTCGCTGCTTTCCCAAACACCACAGCAAAACCACCAGCAAGTGCCTCACACCTCTGGCTGCTGTGGGGCAGCCCTGGGGACAGCCGCAGCGAGCCTGCCAGGATGTATGGAGGCACAGCAGCACCCCACGAACCCCTGGGGGCACATCAGTGTGCCCCCCCCCGATAACAGAAGGAAAGTGCTTGCAGCAGCTGGGCTGGCAGCAGGACCAGGCCCCTATGGGACCTGGCCCCAAAGGTGCAGGGCAACACATGTGTGTACAACTACATGTGCAAGTTCATGGGTAAGTGCACACACAAGTGTCCCATCACAGGACTCAGCTTAATTTGCAGATCTACCCCCCCCCCCCCAAATGCAGCCGGTGATGCTTGTGCACAAAACAGGCACCCAGGCTGCAGGGCAAACACCAGCAGCACCCGCTGCTGCTCGTCCCACAGGCTCAGCAACAAGACCAACACCAACTTTGTCTCGTTGTGCAAGAAACCCCCCCCCCGGGTCCCAAGGCCCCCCCCCCCAAGTCCTGCACCAAGCACAGCTGTGGCCAATGCACGGGGAGGCTGTGCAGGGCCAGAGAGAAACAGGAAAACAAAAGAGGAAGAGAAAAACAGCAGAAATTTGGTAAGTTGGCTTCAGTGCTGGGGTTTGCACTTAAAGGAACACCACACACACAAAAAGTGGTTTCCAACCCATTTCTTGACATCTAAAATCACTGTGAAAAGCAATCCTGTTCCAGCCATCCTTCCTGGAGATTCAGACACATGACACTGCTGTCACACAGGGCCACTCAGACACATCCACCCCTCTTTCCAGGGTGCTGCTGTTAGCCTCATTATCAAGGTTTTTATCACAGCACCAAGAGCACAGGGGGCAGGACTGGAACATCAGTGTGGTGATCTGTTAAGCACCTGCAGGTGTTTTTTTTAGCAACAAGGGCCCCAAGGTTGGAGAAACGCACCACCCGAAAAACATCTGCCTGGCCTGAAACTGCTCCTTTTTGCTCCCAACCCCTCACACATCATACCTCATGCCAACGGTGGGTTCCGACAAGGCAGTCACGGCGGGGGCCTCAGCACCGGATCCCCCTGCTCCAGCCAGGCTGCTGCGCCGGCCGCCCACCCTGAAGGCTGCAGCCACCACCTCATCGTCGGAGGAGTTTTCATCAAAGGAGCCCAGCACAAATTTGGCCAAGGCCGGCCGGCGGAGAGCGGCGGGGTTGTACACCGCGATCTGCTCCTGCTCCCCCGCGGCAGCCCTGCCGAGCTGCAGAGGGAGGCTTGGGGCCGGGGGGCTTGGATGTGCCGGGGGGGCTGCCGGCCCTGAGGGGGGCAGTGGGGCCGGGCTGTGCTCGGGCATCTCCTCCTTCCTGTGGCTAGAGCTGGACATCTTGAGGCACATCAGCAGCGCGAGGATCAGCAGGAGCGCAGCCACCAGCACCATTCAGTTGCCCTGGAGAGAAGCCGGAGATGCTCCCTGAGCAGTTTTGCTGCATCACGGGCTGAGCTCAACCATCAGGGGATCCTTTCCGCCCAGCTCCGAGCTGCCGGAGCCAGCGGCAGCTCCGACACCGTCAGCCATCACAGCCAGGGGATGGGAACCCCCCCGTACCCTCCCCGTGCTCCTCACATCACCCACCCCTCCCCACCTCAGCCGCCAGCTCTCGGAGCTGCTTTTTCACTTCCAAAACCAGCATCTTGGCAGCAGCGGCGCTGCTTTTCTGTCAGGATGGGAAAAAGCCACCCCACGGTTGGGGGCTGCTGCTCAGGGGGCTAAAATAGGTGCCTTACAGCAAGGGGGTGGCGCCAGCCCCCCCAGCTGCTGTCACCCAAGGGTAGCAGCAGCCCTGTGGTGACAGGGGTGGCCCCAGCCACACTGGGTCCTCAGAGCAGGGTGGCTGTTAAACTGAAAATTCAGTTCTGTGAACTGTTAATGGGGGCAGGGGACACAGGGGAACCGTCGTGCTCCCCTCCTCTGAGCTGTGACCTTCCCCCCCCGTCTCAACAAACACAGCCAGCACTAACACTTATTTTGTCGGTTTATTATTAAGAGCCCATCCTAGGGGCTGCAGGGGTTTTCCATGCACCCCTCATGCCCCCAAGGCAGCCCCCCCACTTCACAGTTCAGCACATACCCATGCATGGGGTCCCCAAACCCACCAGCTCCCCCAAAACCCCCAGCAGCAGCTCTATTTAACCCCCTGCATCACAAAACCCAACAGGGGCCACTCACCATCGCTCCGAGCCCCCGGCATCCCAGGACAAGCCCAAACTCAGACTTGGCCACCTGAGGGGCCTCAGCTCCAGGATGGGCCCCACCACATCACCCTGGCCGCGTTTATCAGGGCCGGTGGCACTTGGTCCCCTCGCTAGGCCGGGTGACCGCTGTGTGCTGGGGGGAGCGCGTGTCCCGGCCCCCCCCCGGGCCTGCAGGCCGGGGACATCGCCTGACCGCCCGCCGGGTTTCACGTTTCAGGCCCCCACAGCCTGCGTTAGGTTCTCCTCGCTCACACGTGACGTTAACGTCAAGCTGAAATATTTCCCTGTTAGCACGCCTGGAAAACTTCTGCTGGAGGAGAGAGTGGAAAGCAGAGGCGGGGACACCCGATCCTTGTGGGACAAAGGTGCCGGGCCTGCGGAGGGTGACAAGGAGAATCTCCCGGCCAGCCCTTGGCCAGCAGCCCCCAGTCAGCAGCCCCCAGTCAGGTCTCCCCCAGGCTCCCCACTCCCTCCGTGGCTTGTTTCCAACCATATCAGACCACAGCACAACATAAACCAAGAGGTTTTTATTAAAAAACACTCTGGAAAACAAACAAACAAAACCCAACATATTCGAAAACTTGACTAGTGTTACCTTTCAGAGTAAATACAAAAGAAAGGTTTAAAAGGGTATTCTATAAAAACCTGAGTACAGAACAAGGCACTTTCATTAAAATAAAGTATGAAGTCAAAGCTGGACTGGAAACTCAGAAGCAACAAATCCTCATCTTCTGCCTGGAGTGACAATGAGTTATTTTCTACAGTGGCTAGAACCCTCTTTTTACTTCCATGAAGGCAAAGCACCAAACTCTCTCTGCATTAAGACCTTAAAAGATCTGATCTGAAACCTTCAGCCCATCAACTGGCAAATCTTGATGGACAGAACTTCTGTTGAAATCAGCACTTACCAGTGGTCAGTGAGATCTGCAGGAAAATCCCCACTGAGTCCAGGAGCGTTTTTTGTGAGACCACTTTCATATCTTATGTTCTGATTTTACAGAATATCCAGTGATCCAGCTCCAGTGGCATACTCCATACAGGATCACCCCAGGGTTCATCGTCATCACAGCTTACCTGTCATCCAAGTGATTAACACAGAACAGAGTCTAAAAAAAACTAGTTCCCCCTTTAAAGGGCATGTTTCCTTTGGGAACAAAAAGCTCAGAACATGACCGGAGTGTCAGTCACAGGCTGCCCTTGGCTGCTGGGCAGGTTAGCCCTGAAAACTTGAGAACAGACACAGTGAGTGAAGCCTCTGACAGTGTATTAACAGTCCCAAGAACTTGTGTTTCTAATAAATCTTGCATCTGTAGCAAAAAGGGGACAAAAGAGTCTTCTCCCACAAGGGGAATCAGAGTGGCTCTAGTTTCACTCCCCCAAAAAAGAAATCCAGATTTGCACAGCAAAATGATAAGGAGGAGGAGGTAAGGCAAGGCATTATTTACAAAAGCTGAACAGCTTAACCTGTAACACTTCACATCCCTTCACAAGCAAACATCTTCCCATCATAACAAACACAAATTAACAGCGAACTGTTTTCCTTTGCTTCAAACCAGGCTGCAATTTGTTCAAAAAGAAGTCAAACAGTCCACATAACATTCCAATTTGCTCTTAAAACAGAAGAAAGTCTGAGAGTTAGGTCTTTTGTTCCTTGAACAACATCAGGAGAATAATCTCAGGCCAGCAGAAGTTCTTCAGAAACAAGACAACCCTTTAAACAGGGGCTGTTCCTGACCACCAGACCCCACAGCTCGTGCTCACAGCTCAGAGCGCTCTCCAGTCAATGGGCTTCTTGCCGGATTTCTTCAGCAATTCATTTGTCTTAGAGAAATGCCGACAGCCAAAAAAGCCCCTGTTCACAGAGAGAGGCGAAGGATGAACCGTCTGCAGGACGTGGTGGCGCTTCTGTGAAAGGTAAAAGGAAGAAAAACTCGTTAGATCTGCATGGCTTTAGCTCCCTGGACAAGGCTGGCTGCTCCACTTCCTAGCAAGCAGATGTAATTTCCTTGTCACATTTCCTCGGTTATCAGACTGAGAAAGGAAGGCCCAAAAACCCAGCCATAAAGGCAGAAACTTTTGTCCCACTGAGCAGAGTCAGGAGGAGTGGCCGTGCGCAGAAACAATAACACCCAGCCCATTTTTCAGTTGCTGTAATCCTAACAAATTTTACACTTATCCACAAGCCCCTTCCTAGAAATACCCTGTCTGGGTCATCAACTGGAAGCTCTTCTGACAAACAAGAGGTTACACTTGCTCCACTTTTGTTGCCTAATTCTGGCAAAGACCAAGTTAGAACAAAAAGGCAATTCAGTTTGACAGCAGAGTTCAAGCAGGGAGAAAAAAAAACTCAACTCTGCATGGAAACTGCCCTCTAGTGTCCACCATTCAACTGGCAAAAAATAAAGCAAGTCCAAAGAGAAACAGAAATCATCTGTACCCTGTCAATAGAGCTGCCCTTCTTCTGCGCGTAGGCTCCCCAGAGCATGAAGACGACGCCATCCAAGTTCTTGTTCAGCCAGGACACCACCACGTCAGTGAACTGCTCCCAGCCCTTCTCCTTGTGGGAGGTGGCCTGGTGAGCTCGCACCGTGAGGACAGCATTGAGCAGGAGCACGCCTAGCATACAAAGAAAGCCACATTAACTGCTTTTTCCTGCTTCCCCTGAGTAGTGGTAAATAACTGGAGGTGTCCCTAGGATCTCAACTAACTTACCTTGCTTGGCCCACCCTGTTAGATCTCCATGACCGGGATGAGTGAAGCCTTCAATATCAGTAGACAGTTCCTTGTAAATATTTTCTAAGCTGGGGGCAGAAAGGGAAGAAAAAAGGAGACTTTAAATTATGCTTCTGAGGCAAACTAATGGTCTGGTATTCAGATATTCAGCAGAACTTATATGATTAGGTATCTTAGAATCTTTATTCCATTTCTACTTCAGTTACTACTACTCCTAGGTAAATTAGATCTTTGTCTTTCCTACCAGTTATCAAGCAAGTCCTAACCTTGCAAGCACTTCCAGCAGCATCCAAGTGTCATAAATTCACTGCCAACAACTAAGACACACCTGTGCTCTTTGAAGTGCATGTTTAAAGATAAGAGCAGACAGCACCATTTACTGCTCTTACACCAAACAATGAGATTATTGATTTTAACTTAATCATTTAAGATAACGCAGCCGTTTGGAGCAGCTGGGCCACAAGGCCTCTTTGTGTGCCTGGCTGGATGCTTTAGGAGAAGGCCTCAGCAACATAAGTGTAAGTTTAGGTCTAAGCATGTTCTTCAGAATACCATCTCCAGAGAATTATGCACATTTTCAAAACGATCTTTCCTCTAGGCAATGCACAACTCAAGTTTCAGCAGCTGTGACACATCCCCTGTCAACGATCTGACTTGCAGCATGACTAACAGAATAAAATAATTTATAAATAAAAGTATTTTTGCAAATTGAGTACTGCCATACCTGGGTGGAGGTGGAACGGGTTTCTGGACACTGAAACAGAGCCCATGAGCTTGCTTAGGTCCATGATATGGATCTTGTCCCAAGATTACAACCTTCACCTGAAAGCAGAACTTTATTATTACTGAGCTGCAATCAGCATTATTGCCAAAAGAGGAAAAAAAGCTTACAAGCAAGCTCTATCCTAAAACAGGCAGACAAAAACCTAAAGAACCGACATACCTCACTACATACAGTTTAAGGAACACGGCCCCTACCTAAGTCTAACCTCATCACAGTTTTTCTGATTATGGAAGATTATGGAAGTACTTTGAGTACAAACAACCAAAACTTTCAAAAATCCACAATACTATGAGGGTATTTTCCAAGGAAATTTCCTTAGACTTGAATTGTACGACACATTCACAGTGATATCCACAATTACAAACACAATTTATTGCCAAGGGAATTACCTAAGACAGTCACACATATTTTTTTAATTACAGTTCATTAAGATAGATGAAAAAAGCAAGAGGTACAAGATGCAAGAACAGGCACTATGTTATGCTGGTAATGCTAAAAATAAGGTCAAGAGCCCCACTGAAATTTTAAGGGAAAGCCCACAGCCGGTAATAAAACACCAAAACCAAACCTGGGTGTGGGAGGAGACCGACAGAGCAGGACCCGAGGGTGCTGTGCGCCAGCAACGCCCACACTGGGGCAGCCCCCAGGGCCCCACAGCTGTGCCCGTGCCCTCCCTAAGACTTGCACCCCCGCAGCCCCACTCACATCCCTGATGTCGCACATCTGCGTCCAGGTGAAGACCTGCTCCGGGGGCGGGTACACGGTGTGCCGCTTCCTCTCCTCCGCCACGAAGGCCATCAGCTGCGGGCAGAACAAGCGACTCAGCAGGGACCGGGACCGAGACCAGGACCCCACCCCGGCCCGACGGCTCACCTCCAGGAAGTAGGGCTTGGAGAACTCCTTGGCCAGCTGCCGCCGCCAGCTCTCCCCGAAGCCCGGCGGCACGTTGCGGTCAGCCAGCCGCTGCAGCGCCGCCTCCTTGTTCCTGCGGATCCGCTCCAGCTGCTCCGGGCTCAGCGGCGAGGCCCCGCCCGCCTCGCTCCTCGTAGCCTTCGCCTTCTTGGCGGCGGCACCGGCCTGGAAACGGCGAACGAGCGGGCGGCTGCAGAGCGGGCCCAGCCTCGAGCCGAGCAGCGGGAGCATCCCGGCCGCCATTCCGAGCCGTTCGGTCCCCGCTCCGCCCCACTTAGGGCGGCCCCGCGGCGCACCGCGCCCCACGCGGCTTTTTCGCGGCAAAACAGCGCCGCGCCCCGCCCCCCGCGCGCTCGGAATTTCCTATTGGCTGCGGGCCGACAGCCCGCTCCTCCCTATTGGCCAGCAGCAGCAGAGCAGGGCTGGTCTACCTAGCAACCGTGCCGCGAGGATGCCCGCGAAGCCCATGGGGCACCGGCGGAGCGCGGGCTCCATCAGCCGGGCAGCACCGCGGCGTTGGGACGGGACAGGAGCCCCGCATCCCCCTCAGATCCTCTCGGGACACCGGCGCCCATTCCCCCCCCCAGCGCCCCGTGCACCCCTAGCTCCCCGCTCCCCTCAGCAGCCGCTCCCCGCATCCCTCTCCTCATCACCTCCTCATCACCGCTTGGCTCCGGGGAGCGGCTGCGCTTCCTGGCGGGCGCGGGGCTGAAGAAGGAGAGCAGCGTGCGCTGCCCGATCATGGCTGCGGCGGCTCCTCCGAGCAGCGAGCGGCGGCGGCAGCAGCGGGACCCGCGTGGGCTGGGGAAGCCAGTTGGCGCCAAAAACGACCGAGGGGGCGGGGCAAGGGGCGGGGCGCGGGCGAGGGGGCGGGGCTCTGCGCGCGCGCTTCCGCAGCTCGTGGCACCGCGGGACCGGGCACTGATGGCGGGGGGCGGCGGGAAGAGGCCGCGGCCGGAGGAGGAGGAGGCGGAGGGGGACGGAAGGGCCGTGCCCGTGCTGCCGCCGCCCCCCTGCCGCCAGATCCGCGGGCAGGGCCTGAGCTGCGAGTACCGGCTGCTGTTCGGCCCTGCCGAGGCGGACGGCGTCCTGCGGCGGCTGGAGCGGGACGTGCGGTACCTGCCGGGTGAGCTCCCGGGAGCCGGCTCCGAGCGGGGAGGGAACGGCGGCGGCACCGCGGGGAGAAACGGCGGTGGGAGGCTGTTAGCTGCTGCCTGCAGGACCCGGGAACTCGGGGTGGTGGCATCCCATGGGGGTGGCATCCTGGGACGGTGGCATCCCTCGGTAACCGTGGCGCGGAGCTACCCCGACCCCTTTGCCTCTCGTTTGAGCAGACGACCGGACCAAGCTGCACATCTTCGGCAAATGGCACAGCATTCCCAGGAGGCAGGCAGTGTACGGAGACCCCGAGCTAACGTACACGTACTCGGGGGTCACCTTTTCTCCCGAGCCCTGGATCCCAGTTCTCGACCACATCAGGGAGCGTGTGGCCTCGGTCACGGGACACAACTTTAATTTTGTCCTCATTAACAGGTACGTCAGATGTCCAACTGCACCGAGCAGCTTGTCTTTCAAATGAAAAATTGCTTGCTTGAGTGTGTCATTAGTTCACTGAAGAGTCCCTTGACATTCATTTTATGGAACTGGGAGAAGAACTAATTATTTCACTTACAGATACAAAGACGGTCTGGACCACATAGGTGAACACCGAGATGACGAGAGAGAACTGGTTCCACGCAGCCCCATCGCATCTGTGTCCTTCGGAGCCTGCAGGGACTTTGTTTTTAGGCACTGTGATTCCCGAGGGAAAAACGCAAGGCGCCGCATCGAGCCCGTCACGCTGCAGCTAGCCCACGGCAGCCTGCTGCTGATGAAGTACCCCACCAACGTGTACTGGTATCACAGCCTGCCCGTCCGCAAGAGGGTGCTTAGTCCCAGAATCAACCTGACGTTTCGGAAAGTGATGGCTATTGACAAGAAGTGAGCTATCTGGCGATCAAGCACCCGGTCTTCAGAGTCTGAAAACGAAGGCTTTCTTCCCCAGCATGGCTGCCAGTTTCTGCATCAAACAGTCTTTGACAATCCAAAGCATTAAACCAGAAGAGTTGATAGTATACCTGGTAACTTGCTAATAAATACTGCAACTATTGATCCTGAGTACCAAGAATACTCTGTCAGTACACTGTTGCTGTAGTCCTGCTGATAGACATTTTTGGGTAATACCCTTGAGGAAGTTTTGTTCTCATCTGATCTTAATGTATCTCCTTGCTCAGAAAGATTGAAATATTCTGTATCCTTGACAAAGTGGTGAAACAGTTTGTAAATACCAAAAAGTGCAAGGTGTAGTCATTTGGAGTGAGCCCGTAAGCTGATAGTATTCATTGCCTGACACTTTCTAGTATGTTCTGTCATAAGCTAAGGCTTGCTTGTTTTTAGAAATAAAATACAAATGAGACCAACATGAAAGGAGGATTGCTAAGATACAAATAAAGTGAGTGCAATATGTTTTACAGTCACTATGGCCTGTCAAAATATATTCCTCTGTTGCTTTACCTCATCTGCTGTTACGGAAGACTGGGTTCTTTTGGTCAGCAGCGTGGTGGGACAGGACAGGAGGATGCACGAGGTCCTGAGCCAGAATGGGAACTGGTCCCCGTGTAACCAGGCTGTAAGCATGTGAATAGTGCTGGGCTGCAGCCTTCAGCAGTAGGTCTGGCAGGGCTATGGAATTAACAGATTAGACAGTTTAGAAGGGATAATCCCCACCCTCTGCCACTACCAGGAAATGGGATATTTAGCATGGAAAGCTGTGGGAATGCATCTTACCCAGAGAATGAGAACCGCTGCTTCTGTCAGATACGCTGTATGCGGTCTGGCTCAGAGCTTGGTCTTTGTTTCAAGAAATTACCACATACGGACAGCTACTGTTTCTATTAAGTTTGTTCATTTATTGCTACTGTACAGTTACAAAAATACCCTGAAGTGAAAACGCAACTTCAAACAGCAGTGCAGTGGTTTGACTCTAATATCATACATTTTTAAATAATACACAAAATAAGAAGAAACCAAACACCAAGATGTCGCCTGGAGGGCCTTATCTGATGTTTTGTAACCCATGTTTTCTTAACACCTTTTCCACCAAAAGCTTGTGAGTAACAAACAACAATATTGGATGATCCTCACATGCCTGCACATAGCCCACTTACTTTGAAAGTGAAGGCCAGGGGACAAACATCTGCAAAGGTCTTCGATGCTCCCAGTAGGCTGAGAGTATCTAGCACAGCACAGGACCAGAACTGAGGTGCCGACACTTGCCACCTTCCTCAGAGAGCTAAGCCAAGGCTGCCTACTCCTTCCCAACAGTGAAAACCAGAATAGATGCTGACTATTCAACTCTCATCTCTACAGCCCTCAAGGAAGCTTTCAGAGTAGGTCTGCAGCTGAGTGAAAGCGAGCAGTTCATTAATGTCACACAGCAACTATGCTTCCATGCTCAAACTAGTCCCTGCTAGAAAGCAGCTCTTTGCAAAAAAATACATTAAATGTGCAAGTTTGCAGTACTGCGTGGCTTTATGTCACTGTTCTTTATGCCACGCTGATGAGGTTAAGACTGTTAGTCCATTGTGTGCGTATGTTCTGACTCACCTCCAGCATTGCTGCTTTCTAAACAAATGAACTTAAAATTCAGAGTTTAAAACCCCTAATCAAACCCTACTGAGAATAGATATTGTAGAATATATGCTACTGGCAGTGGAAATGTTTGAGGTACAAATTGCAGACCTGGAGCTTTGCAGGATGTTTTCCCTTAGGTGACCCCCAGCACCGCTTTACAGAATTCCTACCACACACCCGTGCTGCCCAGAACGGAGGGGTCTCTCCCCTTTTAGTGTCCCCAAGTCTGTTAGATCTTAGTTCAGGACATTTTTGGCATTTTGCATCCTTTTTTTTTTTTTTTTCCTTAACTTAAAAAAGATAAGTTAAAACCATGCTACTGCTGGTGCCCTAGCCTAGGCAGGGAGGCTTCTTCTAATTAGTACATTTGTAGAATTAGAGCACTTTATGTACTACAAACGTTACCTGGAGAAGGAGTTGTGATCCATACTCTGGAACAATGTGACTGTAGTAAATCTTTTTTCATGTACATCTATTACCACTCCTATTTTAGCTGGTTTTGAGCTTCCCATTGAGGAAATTGACTGCCTGCGAGCTTAATGTAATGATACCAATATATGAAGTAGAAAGTTGCCTTAAAAAAATCCTACTAAGACAGTTGTTACCATTTGAAAACTTAGTTGCTGCAATACACTGAAAAATCTAGTCTGAGAGATTAGTCTTTTCCCTCCAAGCTACAAGGATAGACAAGAGCTAAAAACAGCCTACATACTTCATTCCCGATAATTTAAAAAGTCAGAAGTAGATTTTGTTTCTCCTTTCCTGCTTTGTTTGGGATTTTTTTTTAAACACATCCATCTAGAGCAGTGAAGTACAACTTCTATGTACTTTGCAGGTCTCTCTACGTACATCTAACGCAGTGACAGCCTTTTCAGACTACTTTACCAGATAAGCACCCATCAGTCCTGATTCATTTGCAGATACTCTAACGAGGATGCTTGGGCTGCTATATATCTTAGCTCACAGTCACAACCAGCATAAGCCCTAATGCTCAGCTGCAAGCCTGACAACGTATATCTGAATGGTTGATGGAAAATGATGGTTTGCAACATTAAAATAGGAAGGGGGCATCTAGAACACCGATTACAGTAGCTTCAAAGTAACGGCATTAAAAGATGTAGTCCATACTATAAGCAACAGTATTCACAGTTTCATAGTGACCAAGGAAATTACAATACCAATTACTAACAAAAGCTTCCATCTCTTAATTTCACCTATAGAGCAAAGATACAGGGCAACAAATCAGGGCGTCAGCTCTTCATTGATACAATAATTTGATCTTTTCTCCTGGAAGAAGGAAACTGCAGTTTGAATCAGTGAAAGTATTTTTGTGATGTATAAAGTACTGAAATCTTAGGAAAACAGTGAAGAGGGAAATAGGTTTTTGGATTGTGCATATTACGTAGAGATGCCTTGTTTTATTCATTAGCTGTGATATCAAAAGAAATCTTGTTTGTTCATAATTCATCCCATCATCTTGAGACATTTATCAGAACACAACTGACATGCAGTGGACTCAGACAATGGTAACCTAACTGTTCAAATAAGCTCAAGGCACTTTGTTTCTCAAGTCATTGCCTTTGATAACAGTAGCTTCCCATCAGCTGGTTCTGGGGCTCCCTTGTTCAGAAATGTCTGCAGTGAAATGTATAGGATTAAAAGCATCTCCCTTTGAAAATTTACATGTCAGGATAGGGAATGCGGCCCTGGGAAGTCTGCTTGAAATGTCTGGTTTAGAGCTGTGATGTTGACAAAATTACTACCTAACAGAATAAATGCTTCTGTAATACAAATACGTTTTGGACTGCACAACATTAGCAGACCAACTTTGGGTAGCATCATTTTGGTACAAAACAACTCCCACAGGAGCCAGCCGTTGCCATAGATGGAGGGTAAAGTTAAAGGGCCTGTGGTGGATTATTTGCATAAGAGACAGGAGGTGCAATGAGGATCTTGGAAGAATTTTGGCAGTTTTTGTCCTCCTTCAGCTCTCAATCATTCTTCAGCCCTCAGCTCCAAACATTGGTGCTGTACCTTCGAGTGAACACGCTCATAAAAAAGCAAATACGCGCTAGAAGAAAGGACTTCCTGCAAACTGGCTTTGCGAACCGTGTCATCTGAAATCCATAACCACTGATTGCTGACAGAGAGCGGGTTCTTTGAAGAAGGTGGAGAGCGGCGGTAAGTCACAAAGTGTCCAGAATGCATGTCTCCGTGATGAACTACGACAGCCATCAGACGGTAAAGGTATACAGGGGAACTGAAGGAAAAATGAGAAAAAATAAAAAAAAAAGGGTCACCAGACCTTGTGGATCACACGTACCTAAAGAAGCTCCAGTTGTTTTCTCTTCAGTTGCAATTTTTTTTGAGTAAATAGATGTCTCTGTAAGAGACGTGCTGCTTTGCAATTACTTTTCAGTATACTAAGTCTTCACTGCAGTGCTGCCTTATTCTGCTGAGAAAACCAAACCATTTGTTTCAAAAGTTTAATGCACCAGAGGGCTACTACGTTTTGCACAGTGTAACTGATTGAATTTTTCAGCAATGGTTTCCATCAGGTGTACCAACATGCCAGTGTTTAGTTCTTACAGCACTAATTGAACAGAAAAGTTATTCTAGAAAAACATCATTTTTAACTGAAAAAAGGTCAAGTTGTGTCAGGTAATCCACAAATGACAATGGATGTACTTTCAAGGACTTGCTCTACAACTGTCTTCAGAACAAATGTTTGGCACAAAATGCTTCCAGGCTCCTCTTCCCACAGAGACTGCAGGAAGTATGTTCCCCATGGAAATAATAAGCAATGGGAGACAGAAGAAATATTATAGAACTAACTATCATTGCTCGCAGACATGAAAACAAGTGAATTTTCTCAAAGGCCAAGAAAACAGATTATCAGCAGAAGCATCAAGACTGGATTTACGAAGTAGAATCATTGCAGCTGCTACTTAAATTGAGCTTGTTAAATATAATTGTAAAGAAAAATCTGTAAGAGTTCTAAGAATTTCTTGCAATAATTATAAAAACGTAAGAGGAAGAAGTAAAAGAAAGGGGTAGTAGAAAAACGGTAAGAATAAGAATATGGCTATTCAGAAGAATGACTGCTGCATCATGAATCATAGAAAGGAGATTGAATTTTGCTTGTAATATGCTATACTCTCTTTTGTAGTAGCAGAGAAATGGAGCCAAAGACAACCACTAAAAATCAGCCAAGAGAAGAGAAAAAAAAAAATTTGCACAGGAGCTAGGACAGATGTTAAATGCCATGACCACACAGCCTTCCGCTAAAGACAGAATAAAGAAATACATAATTTGAACAGAAATACAAATAGGGTGCACATTTCTCACTTACCTGCACTCAGGGAATGCGGCGAGCGGAAAAGTTCCCGAGGACATTAAAAATGAAGTGGAGCAGGCACCATTCATAATGAGTGATTTAGTACCATGTGTCTGTTCTGCATCTGCAAAAAAAAAGTAGACATTCAGTAATTTAACTTAAATTAGGATCGCTAATAACTGCTTCTAAACTGTATCTAAAAAGTATTGTGAAGTACTGTGAAAGTATTTTGCTTGATTGGCAACGTTAGCACAATCCTTAGCAACGAGAGGAGTGTAACACAAAAACAATTACCACCGTCTTTGGATATGACACAGGTGAAAATGGCCATGTGTACAAAATCCCAAATAATTAAAAAATCCTGAGTTGCCTAAGTCGTAGACTTATTGCAGCTAGATTTTCAGGTTGCTTTCTAAGAAGTCACCATTCCAAACATTCCTTCTGCGCCTGTTCTGAAGCCTCAGAAAAGACCATTAACAAGCTAATCACTAGGACTTCCTGAATGCAATGTTCATCAGTCCTTTGGATCTAAAACGTTTAAGTTCTTCACTATATGGTTTTTGTTTGTTTCTATGTTTTTTAATATCCAGTAGAATCAAATTAAATAATTAAAATTGACCTGTAAGCCCAGAACAGGGCTTATTACTTGCTGGGAAAGGGATTTTAACTGTCCTCTTTGCACAGTTTAAGTAAAGATACTGCTCTTAGAATGACATTCTGCAGATCAGATGTTTTAATCACTGAATTGGAGAAACACCTGACTTGTTTTACTTTCAAAATAAATACCTGAAGGTTTTACTGCTACCCCATCCTTTGTTCCAGGCTTTGTCTCTTCAGAGTTTTTCTGATTCAGATCATTCTGGCTTGATTTACGAACAGGAACGTGGTATTTGTAGATGTCCATGATCAGAAACTCATTGAACTGTACATGTTCATGACGTTTCAGGGGTGTGCCTTGGTTTGACCAGCTCAGTCTTTGCAGATGGATACATAAACACTGAGGGAGCTTCAGCCAAGTTCCATACAAAAGGAATATACATTTTAAACAAAGAGAAACAGCTGTTAAAGTTTAAAGCACACTAATGGAATGGGTAAGTCTAACGGATAAGGAAAAAATCAATGAACTGTTGTTTCTTTATGTGCTACTCTATCTGCATTAACCTTATTGCAGTAGTATCTGTGAATCACAATAAAAACAAATAAAAAGGAAATCAAGAATTAACACGACATATGAACTGCAATTAAGCCAAACTCATGTTTAAACACTGCTGAATAAAAGTAGAATATTCACATGCTTTAAGCAGAGTTGATGCTTTGCTGAAGCAAGGCCTCAATGACTACAAATATTTGACAAGTGAACTTTTTTTTTTAAAGTTAAACATTAAAGTGTAATACCAAGAAGCAGACATGAAGCATACAACAAAAAAAGAAAATATTGTTTAATAGGATTGAAAGAACAGATTTGGAGGGTTAGCTTGCCTCACCTTCCCTAACTTTAATTGCTTAACAAACGTTGTTCTCTGGTTTTCTATGCTCTGTCCATTCAGAGTCCCTTCTGCCTGAATCTGCAAACAAAGGGAAAAAATAGCCATTGATTACTTGTTGTATCCAGTTACATACAATAATACTGCAGTTTTGCATACTGCAGACAAAAGTAACTTTCTGTCAAGAGCTATGCTCAGTTCATTAATTGCATATACAATTTTCCATGAATGTTTTCAACAGTAGTTGGTCTGTCCTAATGGATCACAGTTCTAACATAAAATTAAGCAAAAATGAGCATTTAGAAAACAAACCCAGTCTCCAGGTTTACGTGTAGTTCTCTGCCTCTTCTGTTAGTTTTCAAACAAACCATTTTGGATCTCTATTATCAAACTGCAGTCACCTGTAAAGTACTGTTTAAAAATACCAGAACAACAAAAAAAAACATATCTCAAGTATTATCCAGATCCAAATAAAGCATTTGTAAATTGTTATACTAGAAAAAAAGTAAAGCTTAAAAAAAAAGTGAGGTAGTAACTCTGCTTTTATCATAAGAAATATTAGGCAGACTGGAGGCTTTCCTGAAGACATGAAACAAGAAGTAGAAAACCAAAGCCATAATTCTCAGTCAGAAGGCTTGAAATTGAGCTAGAATGTTACATAAATTAAAACTACATACTTTTGTGCAGTTGTCACACACAACATCCTTCACGGATTCCGAGGAGATGAAATGATGGAGGCAGTGATCCAACGTCAGTGGACGACCCTTAGAACAACACCACCAACAAAATTATTTGCAGTAGTTTTAGGGTGCATGCCATTTAATTCTGTGACAGTATTTCATAATCTCCGTGATAGGAACCATACAATTGCAGATCTGCTTCTGGAGAAAACAGAATAACTGGGTGAGTATAGAAAGTACATAATACAACTAACTGGGGGGATTCTTCCTTACACTGGATTCCACATGGAAAACATTGCAGCCTCTAGGTATAAGTAACAGCTCTGACTCCCTGCATGCCTCCTTTTGTGGTGTTTTAAATCACAAATTCCTGGGCCTGTTGCTACTTTTCCTCCAAAGCTCCAGCACTTCTTGGGTCACTTTTTGCACTTTGTCCCTCTACACAGGAGAAATACAGCATGAGTTTAGGCACTGCTTCCTGTGCTTCCTTGTAGGATGTACTACATGCTGCCAGTGTGAATGGCATTATCTCCAATGATGGTATAAAATAAAACACAAATAGCAGCAGATGTGTCAGAATCAGAATTCTCTAGCTATCCAGGAGCATATTCTGGAGATAGAAGCCAGTTTCCTAGAGTGAAAGTAGTTGTTTCTTGTCTGTAAAGATAAATCTCTAGCAGACATTAGGTAACCAACTGTTACAGCACAATGGTCCTGCACATTTTGCCCCAGAAATCTACAGTGTTTTTGTCATTTAAAGTTTTTTTCACAAAGCCCAAGGGAAACAGAAACAATTTCTAGTTGAAATCACTTGATCTAAAAGACTGTATTGGGTAATAGCGTGCTATCACTGCACAGACAGAGCACTTGAAGGTCACCTTCTGAGGCTGCCAAAAACACACGGCCCTTAGGATACGATCTGGTCTGTTCAAATTACGACGAAAGGACCAAACACTTCACCAGGAGAAACAGAAAACTACTGGTGTCAAAGTCACACTTGTTGTACTAATTGGTAATTTGCCCTAACACATTCATGGTAAGGTACTGTGTTAGCACAACAGGATCATTTATAAGGACAATAAAATAAACTCTAGCTGCTCATTTACACAGGCTGTAGCACCTTAAAAAGACACCAGTGAAGATAAAGCTATGGCAACAAGGCAGTAGACCGACCAGCTGGATCATGCATCAGAAACAGATACATACCCACACAGCTGCTGGGATACTCAGTGAGAGACTGTCAAAGGTATCATACCTCACAGGACTCTGCAAGAGAATATTTCACATCCCGTGAGCAAAAGGCTACAACGGACCACAAAAAAACAAAACCAACCACCCACACAGCACTGTCACACAAGACAAATGTCTACCTTCTGCTGCCTATGTTTATCTGGTGGAATAGGGTCAAGAACACCCACGTTCCCCACTGCAGTGCCAGGAAATACCCAGTGCGCTGCACAAGGTGCTACTCCGCCTGTTTCTATTGAAGCTGCCCCTGCTCACTTAAATTTGTTTAAATGTTTTTTGAAAAGTAGAAGTACTAAATGCACTCTTATAGTTTGATTTATGAATTAGATTTATTTTCTGTATTTTTTTAAATCTAGATTTTCTTTATCTCTTTACTCTGGAAAACTAGACCGCAACTTAATTTGCCTTTGCATGTGCAACCTCAATACTGCATGCTGAATGAATAGCTAGTCCTAATCCACGTGAGTGGATTTTCAGGTATGATATTGTGATATCGGACAATAAATGTTGTAGGACACTTATTGTCTGATAAGACAGCTGTTATCCCCAGAAAGTGAATCACACTTCATTTTCTTCAGTATGTATAGCGATACGTTCTTGTTCATCACCAACACCATAAGTACCTGGAAAAGTAACAGCTGAAGCTGTCAGTCCTGCAAACCTTTGAGCTTAAACCAGCTATGTTGGAAACAAGGGATGATGATTTCACCTCAGAATTCACTCTGAGTCTCAGGCATCCTTTTTTTAACATATATATAGTACCAGACACACTTTGTTATACCTGGTGTTCACAGTGTTTGCAAACCATGTTGCTAGTCAGCCTTCCATGAAAAGGATGCTGAGACTTCCAGCGATTTGACACAGGAGGAAGAGTCCCTGAAACACCAAATTGCAATTGCCCTTTTATTTTCAAATCACTGTAATTCCCCCTTCTTGACCCACAGCAACAAAAGTAACTGCTCTAAAACACATTCTGTCCGCCTGACAAATAATTAGTGGTATTTTACAGCTGAAAGGGAAATGTACTTCAGTCCAATAAAGACAAAGATCATTTAATCTTATTCCCTTAATAAACAAAGTGAATACACTATGACGTAATATTTGTATTTCTGGATGACAAAAAAAAACACACACATACCTCTTGTTCTGCAGCTTATTTGCTTTTGGGTTATTTCTGGCTGCTACAGGGGAAGATAAAAGATTCATTAACTCCACCTCAGAAAACCGTAAGTATTAAATGTGTTCTTATTTCATGCCTAATACGCCTTTTATATGTTAGAACAATTGTATGAATTTCAGTGTCATTATATTCAAGAAAGAACAAAAAACCTGGCACACAACAAATTTCTAAGTGGCAGAAAAAAACACTTCTAACAAAAGGAACAATTAACCTATGGAATTCTTTGCCTGAGAGCACTGAAATAAAAGCTTACCAGATTTGATAGACTTTTCGTATATATTTTAGACAAAAAGAGATATAAATCTATCAGCATTAAGCTGACCACTAATATTGCAAGATAAGCTACAACTTCACCTCCAAATGGATTATTCCGTAAGTGTCCATTCTGCAGTTTTCAAACCTCTTTCATCTGTCTTGTCTTACAGATAAGAAAAACTGGTGAGGTGGACTGCTGTTCCATGCTAGCACTTCAATCCCTACATTCAATGGATTTAGGGATGCAAAAATCCATGTGGAAGTGGGATTGGTATAAACTCAAATACATTTGCTTTCAAACTTTTTTTTTTAAAAAATATTTTTTGTTTGCCTGACCTATTAATTAATTTCTATCAGAGCAGTAAAGAGCTGTGTAAATGTAATGAAAATTATTTCAGTTTCTAACCAGACACCTTATACTTGACATGCTTAGGAATCTAGGCAGACTACCAAGGAGATTTAGGAACTTCTGCTGTTAATGAAATAATGTCAGTAAAGGAGTCACCTCCAGTGAATGCACATCAAACAAATGTGTGACACGTGGGTGTCGGTCCCGTTCATCTTCCAATGAAGAGGTAAGTACGTGAAATAGTTCATGAGCATCCTATTAAGTAGAGGCATAAGATTTAGAGAAAGCAAAACCAAAAGAAATCCAAACACACACCTGGAGTACTGATGCTCACATGACTACATCACTGCACTAAGCAATTTAAGGAAAAATTACTGCTTAGAGCCCATCTTATACCTTAATAGCAATCATTTGTGCATCCACTGCAATTTTGGCAAAAAAGTGTTTTATATGAAGCTGAACTTCATAACAGCACTCATTATTAACAATATTCTGCTTTGGATAAATTCAAAAGGCTCTAAAATCCTTGGAGGAAAAAAAAATGGATGCACAAATGCCAGCTTCCCTGGGCTTCAATAAAAGCTTCATTGAAATCTGTGCTATTTGTTTTGGCTCTGAAACATAAAAGGATACAAACGCATTTTGTGAATGAGATAATTGATTCGGTTCGTTGGCCATCTGGATTCACTTAGTGGCTGAAAATACTGAAAACAAGGCTTAGGAATCTTGTACGTTACACGTGACTGAATTTGGAAATGTTAGTGGAGCTCATCCCTGCAAGCAGGGTGGTACTTTAGCATAGAACCCTAAGGTATAGCGAAGTTAGGGCTGTATGCCTTCTCTTTTAATATTACTGGCTCCATTTTATCAAATCTGGTGTCATTAAGTATGAGTTTTGAAGCAGACAGGGTTTCCACGACAAATATATACGCAAGCTGAAAACACCATTCATTAATCACACGGTTGATTTCCTTCACTATTAAAAGCAAACTCTTTGCTACAGCAAAGTCTTGACACCCAGTGTTATTAGTACTATAGCTTCAGTTCTCTTTTATTCCTTATCTAAGCTGTGTACCAGGCAGTTTAGCTTGAATTTTGTAATCACCTGCTCTTCAAATGATGAGATCTGCCACCTGTAAATTCTTAAAACTTCTAATAAGCAGCTGGCATCCAGGACATCATCTTCCATTACCTCTTGACAGGATAAAGCTAAAGACATTGCATTTTAAAATGTTAGAAGGGGCCACAAAGTATGGTTAGAACACAGATCTGTTCATTTTAGGATTTATGGTACTTAGGCGTAACTGATTACCACAAAGTCATTCTTGATTAAGACAGATAGATAGTGACAATCAAACTAGAATTAATTAGCATTCTCACCTGACAGTGCAACGGACTGCATACTTTTTCCTCATCTAATACATATGCAAAATGAAAGGTTTCTCAACTAACTGATACAGAGAGAATAAATAATATTAACTGTCTGAAAAGATACATTTTATCCAACATAAAATGTCTTTCATTTAATAGTCTGTATTTTTGACAAAATAGTAGGCTCAGAAAAAACACTTAAACTATATTATAATGCATTAATTTTCTAGTATATAGATTTCTCAGTGCCCATCTAATTGTGATAGTATTTTCCTACTTATACTGAAACCATTTTTATACTGTTTTCACCATTAATATTCTGTAAACAACAAATGCATTAAGGCCTGTGGCAATGGGTTCCATAACCACGTGTTCAGAACCCCTGCTGCCCTCTACCTCAGTTTGTTTGACCTGCTGGCAAATGGCTTCTTCCGAACAGGGTGCAGGATGCTTGACTAGCTGCTGCTTCTTGATTGCTAGGTGAGTCAAGCAAGACCTGAAACTTTCAGCTGTTGGCCAGGGAAACAAACAGCTTCAGGGACACATGCAGTTCGGCCTTATATTACTCAGGCTTGGGACTAAAGTGCCTTTTAGATCTCTATCTGTCTGTGAAATTCAGTTGAATTTGGTCAATGAGTTTAAAGGGAGAAATTTAAAAAAGAGAGAAATGAGAGACCACCTGACCTTCCTTTCTTTAGGAAATAAGACTTACCAAGAGTACTTATGCTAAGTATTTTCTTAGTTTATCACAACATGAAAAAGTTAAAGTACCTCTGAGGAGATGCAGCAAAGTGAGTGACAAGTATTGATGCTCGGTGGATTGGTTCTGTTCTGTCTTGTATTGCGCTGTAAATTCCTCCAGCCACTTGATGAAAGACGGGCATGAAGATAAGCCTTGCAGCAAAGAGTTCATGAAACAGGTGTTTCCTAAGTTCAGGAGGCCAGGTACGAGCCCTACAAATACATATGTAAGAGTTTACACCATGAAGCCTAGGAAAACTTTACTATTTTCACTAGCAGGTGTTCCGTTAGGTATTAAAATTACATTAGATTATTTCAGTTTATTTGGTGCCTTCACCCGCTCAAAACTAGAAGGCTCCCATACGCATGACAGCATACTATCACTATATATGTGGTGGTCTCCAGGACTTTCAGCACTCCAAAAATCTTTCTAAATTTTTTTTGAAAAATATTCACTTTCCTGATAGGGATAGATTTATACCAACAACGCTAAGGTTCAGGATTATCTGCAAATTAGTGTACAAGCAGGAATTTAAAACAGTAAACGTTTGGTCCCAACAGATAGAGGGCTGGGAGCCCCGGGGTCACCGCTGTGCCTCGGCAGGGCCTGGGGAGGCCAAGATCACCACACCGTGCCAAAACCTCACCAAGGGCTAGCACAGGGCATGTCTGTACAACTCCGCTTGGCGAGAGGCTGTCACTTACCTTGTACTGATGTCAATCAGAAGGTATTTTGCACCCCAAAGCAGAGAATAAACTAAAAGCCTTTACCTGCTGCAGTTCGGTAATGAGCTTGTACAAAAGCAATACAAACATACCCCTAATAAGTCGTAATTTTAAAAAATCAATTTATACAGGGAATACTTTACGATAGCAACAGAAGTCAGCAGCTCAACCCCAATTTCCTAAGGCGTTACGTTTCTAAACGTGACAAGAACGGCCAAAATCGTCTCCTCAGCCACAACAAGGAATCACGAAGCCGAAAGCGGAACCGAGCGCGCTCCCAACGCCGGGAGCGGGGCCGCACCTCTCCGGCGCCTCTTCCTCTGGGCGATGGGCCCCCACAGCACGTAGACACCGGCGGCCAGGGCAGCCGCCAGCCCCCCGAGCACGCCCCAGCTCTTCATCGCCGCACCTGCAGCGGGACGACGCCGTCAGGGAGCGGCTCCGCGGGGCGAGGCGGGGCGAGCCGTGCCTACCGCGGAGGGCTCGGCTCCCCCCGCCCCCGGAGCCGGTGCCGGTCCCATCCCCGCAGCCCCGGTCCTGACCTGGCGGAGCCGCCCCCGGCCCGCAGCCCCCCTCAGCGCCCCCCCGCCCGCCGCCGCGGAACCCGTCCCCGCGGGCTGTGGGGGCGGCGGACGGCGAGAGGGGTGCGCCGGAAGTGGTGCGGAGGGGGCCGCTTAGCAGCCGGACCGCCCCTAGCAACGGTTGCTAAGGCCGCGGGAGGCCCTGCGCGGCCTGGCCCGCCCCGGCCTGGCCCGACCCCGGCCCGCAACCGGAGCTGGGCCCCGCAGCTCGCCCCGCAGCGCTGCCGCCTTTTGCGCGCAGCTGGGGGGCTTCGGGGATTTGTTAGCAAGGGGTGTGTTGGCGTCCGGGCAGCGCTGGCGGTCACAGATAGCTCTTGAGGGATTTCACCTCGAGGTGGCAGCTGCTGAGCGTGGCTGCGAGGCTGCTGCTGCTCACCCTCCAAATTAATCCTGCCGGCCTCGGGTAGCCAAGGGCGTGCCTGGTGCTCCTCGGGTGCCTGGCGTTGCTCCACGCGTGCCAGAAGGCAAGGGAGCAGCCCGCAGGGCACGGGAACAGCCAGTGAGAGAGGCCCAGAGAAGCAGGGGAGTGACAGAAGGACAAATAAAATTGAGAGGACCAAATCTCACACCCTTAACTTACTGGAAAAGTGAAACTTATTTAGTAAAAATGATAATATAGTTGCTGTATTCTGAAAACAAAGTTAGTGCTTCTATCCAATGCATTTCTCTCTTAATAGAAAAAAAAAAAAAATACTATTTTCTGCCTAAGGAAATTTCTCTCTAAAGAAATTTCTCTACCTAAAGACATTTCTCTCTAAATAATAATAATAAAAAATACTTTTTTCTACCAAGCTTTTGGGAGAAACAAGCAAGAGTTTCAGTGAACACACGTTCACGGGCAGCTTTGTGGATTAACCTCGGCCTAGAATGCAGTCAGGCTGCTGTGCTGAGGCTGTTCTGAACAAGGCCTGCAATGAATGCCTCCCTCTGGAAGCTTCAGTCCAGTAACTCCTCCCATTGTAGACCTTATCTACAGTATTCTACCCAGAGAAACAGAACAGGCTTCTTAGATCACATAAAGCATTGAATTATGGTTCCTTTAACACGCATTTTCTGAAGGGGAAACACAAATCTTGAAAATCAGGAATGTGTTGGTAGACCAGTTCTATCTACCAAAGCCAGTTCATTTTTTAATTGTTACGGTTGCCTTTCATTCCAAATAAACTGCTGAGCTCCTCAGTGGTAACAAACAGCTGGATTGATGCCGTTTTTCACCCCAGTCATGTCACTACCCAAACTGAAGACAGGTAAAAGGGTGCACAACTGAAGAGTCATGTTGTTTGTGCAAATTTGTGTCTGGGAAGGATAAGCAGAAAATGGCAAGGGAGGTGACAGAGAATGGAGAGTCCGGACCTAGGCAGAATTCACACAGGAGGCCACAGGAGATGCGCAGTTACCTGCAGTGGAACCCAGACCCTTGTGTAGGAACCAGGACTCCAGGGCTAGGCACAATTACACCGTTAAACAATTCTCTCGCTATTTTTAAGGAAGCTGAGACTGTAGCTAGATCAATTGTGAGTCCTTTCCTGTATATGCTACACGCTGCTAACATTTTCAATATTTAGTGTCACAAACTAAATCTGTGTAACAGTTGAACAACTGTCATTCACAAACTGAAACGTGAAGGTTTGTCATAGCCAGGCCAAGCTTCTGGCATCATCAGGTGTTCCTTCACTGGAATTTTTGCACCTTCTTTCTCACTATAGTGCTTTTCACCTGTCTTTGACTTTATTGTGTTGATTTCAGGCCATTTCTCTAATTTGCCAAATGTATTTTGCATTTTAATCATTCCAGGAGCCCTCCAGTCCTCTTCCTAGCATATCCTTCCTCTTAATTTTCTCCTGCAGGCCTTTCTCTAGAAATGATTCTTCTGTAAATGCAGGCCTAAGCACAAGTCAATTGTCTCTTTTGATTAAAGGAGAAGGTCTATAGGGATGAATATACCAGAGCGACAGTGTATTTTCCAGGTAGATAAGTGCAATTTTTTACATAGTGATCACATTCTGAGCCTGAGGAGCGCACACTGGGAACCCAGTGGGGTTGCTACCGGGGGGCCCCATACGGGACCTGTCCCCGAGCATCTCCATCAGGCTCAGTGACCGTGTGGGGGCTTCTCTGCCGAGCCCCTCGCCGACGGGACGGTTGTGCAGCCCACCTGCCTGTGCCGGGAGCTCGGGGAAGACCCTCCGCTGCCCTCCGGGAGCAGCAGCCCACGGGGAAGCCACCTCCGTGGTGCCCACCTCACTTGCAGCCGGGGGCACGGGGCGAGCATTGCCCGCAGCGGCACGGCACGACACAGGGAGGGAGTCGCTGCTGCCTGCTGCCTCTACCCACCGTGCCGTGCCGTTCCAAGCCGTGCCACGCCGTGCCGTGCTGTTCTGAGCCGTGCCACGCTGTGCCACGCCGAGCTGTTCCAAGCCGTGCCGTGGCCGGCCGCTCAGTGCGGGCTGCCGGAGCTGTCCAGCCTCCCGCGCCTGCCTGCCCGCAGCTCCAGCCATCCCCGCCATGCGAGAGCGATGAGAGCAGCTCCTCCAGACGCAGCCCGGCAATGGAGGATGATTTATTCCAGTTGAGACAGCTGCCGTAAGTAGCACCAGTAGGGGAGCGGGGATGCGCGGGGTTTCTGCTCAACGGGCTGCGGGGATGTTGTGCATCCTGGGGATTTTGAAGGGAATTGTTTCGGGGAAGTGTCTTAGGCCCCGGGAAGCAGGCCATTTTCCTTGTGTAGCTGCCTGGGTTCAGCATCCTGGGGCATGCATGCAGGGGTTCGTTTGTTATATAAATTCACTCCGTTTTAATCTGTGCATGAACTTGATGGCGGTAGAAATAAGGAGGGGTGGAATAAAACCCGGGAAGTGCCAAAAGATTTTCTGAGAGGAAGCACAGCTATTGCATTTGCAAGGTGGATTGCATCTGTAAATAACGTTGTGCTAGGGAAGGCATCTTCCTTGGCTTCCTGCTTTGTGCTGTGAACTGATTGCAAATTGCAACATTTTTTTTTTGCAAAGGTGTGTGTGCAGTGAGTATCGTTAATATTTGCTAACTGTCTGTTTCAGGGAAGCAAACGCTGCTGCACAGGGAAAATGCTGTTGTTTATGACAAACTCCTTGCTGTTGGGATGTGGTTGTTAGATCTGTGCAAGAAGGTGATAAAAGCGCTGCTGCCTTTTAACAGCAGGATTTCCTTTCCTTTTCATGAGTTCAAACTGTTTTCTTTAAAAATAAGTGCATTTCTCCTAATGCCCCATTATCGTGTGGTTTGAAACACATTCCTGTTTGTAAACCATTGACTCTGCACGGCAGGGAATGCATGTTTAAAGTTGATTTTAAATATTAATGAGCTCCTGTCAATGACAGAACAAACTGTCCCATAACATTTCTAATAAGCTGGGAAAATGGACATGAAATCCTGGTATTTTCAAATACTTCAGTTGCATTCAGCTTGTAAGTAAAAAGAATGAGACATATTTCATTAGGCCATCTTTCCCAGTGTTTTTTTTTCCTTTTTAAACAAAGCTCTGGAAAATGTTCTAATGTACTTTTCAATGTAGGTATAATTAGATTTATTCAATAGTGAAAGATCTTACAAACAAATGCCTCTCACTGAGACGTCTCAGCTGTGAAGAATTTAGGAAGTACGGAACAGTGAATGTCTGTGTGTTTTTCTTAATTTGTGTCAGTTTGCTTCATAGGTTCTTAAGTGAAAAACATTTTCTTTTATTGTCTGTGATGAGGAATGTGGCCAGGGAGCTCTCTCCTGAGATTGCCATTGAAGTCTTTACGTTTTTTAGATCAGTCACTGTACCTTTGTACAGCATCTGGAACCATCGTCTCCAAAATGGTCAGTTCTGAAAGTCTACTTGAACAAATATTACACAGTATGGGGTTTTGTGGTTTTGTGATCAGGTCCTTAATGGTCAGAAAGGGTTTTATTAGAGTAAAAAGTTTTGCTTGTGGCTTGCTAGAACACTGAATAGTTGCCAGTATAGATTGTATGAATGAGATTCTGTCATAATCCCATGGAGTAATGGCACTTCAAACCTGAAATCTGGAGAAAACGTGTCCATATACTTCAATAGGCTTTGCATCAGGCTTTGGGACTACCAAAATGGTAGTAATAGTTTTTATTAAAAAAAAAAAAAAAGCCAATAAAGAAATTTGGTTTCTGTTAGTTAAACCAGATGCTCGTTCAGCTTTTGCAAGTAAGATATGAATGGTATTTTCATATTAATTGCCCTTTGTAATGAAATGTCATCTCACAGGCATACAAATTTCAGTTTGTTCAGGTTGTTGATATGTATTTTTTAAATCATATGAGGCTTATGTCTTCAGTGACAATTTTAAAGCAAGTAATAATTACTTGTGTTTGTCCTGTTGGGTCAACAAGAGAAAATTCAAAACAAGATAGTTGGACTAGATAGTTGGACTAGATAGTTGGAACCAGATTGTTGGAACCAGATGATCTTTGAGGTCCCTTCCAACCCAGGCCATTCTGTAGTTGTAGGGAGTAAAAAAAAAAAAATCAGATGGAGGGAATTTAAAATCAATTTTCTGAATGGAACTAAATAAGAACCTGAACTTGGAGGAGTTTCATGATTCTGTTCATCTTTTCTTATAACTGAGTGAAGAATCCTCCCAAATTGAGAGAACTCCTAGTTTCACCCTAGGACTGAAGGGCTGGTTGTGGCCAGGACTCCTTTATTTGTAGACCCCATGGGTGGATGAGATATTCATTCCTCCATCCTCTTGGTCACCACTGGACCAAAATCAATTTACTGGAGTTTTATAGATTGCCTGTCATTTTGCCCTTGTATTGACCGTGTCATCAACACTTGTAAGAGAAAATAAGCTTGCCATATATACAAAGTGTTTCAGATCACCTTTAGAAATGTCATACATGCATGTCAGTTTGCTGCAGCTGCAGCTGGCAAGGATGCTGATAGTTTAGTTTTGGCAACCTTTAAGCCAAGGGATTCAACTGAAATTCAAGAGGCTCTTTGCTAATCCTTATCATAGCATTAAAATGCTGAGGTGTTGGAAGTCAGGAGAGGTAGTAGCAAGACTACTTTAATCCATTTCCAGAAAAATGCTTCAATGAGGTCCAAGAAATTGCTGTTTGCCAGGGTGAAAAAGTTACACTGATGTTGCAGGTAGAGTGAAGGAGGATTGAAGAGCATGTTACTCCAGATATTGTAGGTCTGTTTCAAAATCTTTGTTTCATCTCATGAAAGCTACGTGGAGAATGGCCCTACTCCACATTACGTGAAGCATTGCCCAAAATCACCCTTAACCAAAACATGAAAGTTGTGTCAGTTGAGCAAAGTTCTGGTTTCGTGTCTTGTTCTCTCCTTGGTCTCACTGCAGAGTTTAGCCAATTCCCACTCACCTAGTACCAGAAATGATATAAAATATGGGCAGTTGCGAGCATGGCACTCACGTGACAATCAGTATGTCATATGTCATGGCTGTAACTGTCAGGCTGGTACACACTTCAGTCCTGATTTGGTCTTAATGACAGAAGTATCCTTTGATTACTTTCTTATTCTGTCCCACCTCATTACAGATTCAAAAAGTGCACAGATCAACCAAGTATGGGAAATCAAATAGTTTCTTAAAATACAGGTACTTAATTAATTACATGATATTGAAGACTTAAGTTCAAGACAAGAGATGTAAGCAATCATGTTTATAATCACAGAATCATCACCATGGATTTCATTGTATGTTTACAATGTGTATATTATTATAACTTTATATATTAGCACAATGACATCCTATTTGTACAAAACTGATGACTATATCCTATAGCAGTGTGCCACTGCAGTTTTTCCAAAGATAGTAGCAACCAGCAGGTTACCATATTAAAGAGCACATACAAATAAAAGTCACAGCATTCTCTGTGGACGTGAAATGGAGACAGGAGGGTGGTGGGAAACCTGCCAGCTATTTGACCAAATAGTCCTTCAGGACTAACCAAACACAGCTTCAACCTGGAAAAGACCCAGCAAAGTGTTAATCCTCATTTCTGTTTTCTCAGGGTGGTCAAGTTTCGCCGCACTGGGGAAAGTTCAAGGTCAGAAGAGGATGCCATTTCAGGAGAACATGAAATTCAGATTGAGGGTGTTCGGACAGAGCTAGAGGCTGTCGAGCTAGAGGATGGAGCTGCAGTGCCAAAAGAATTCGCCAACCCAACTGATGGTGAGCAGGTTTCTTGTTTTCCTTCACGGAAGAAAGTGTGGCCTCTTCACATCAGTGAGGATGAATACACTGGGTTTAGAGAAGCTAAGGAGCCCCAGATCATAAAAGGAAACAATAACAGGCAAATTAGGTTGTACCTAAAAACAATGATTTAGAAACATTGTCCTCTGAAGGTTCCTTTATGTGTTTGATTTTATATTACCAGTACTAGATCCTTTTAAGGAGTTGTATATCCAGTTGTCACCACCAATTTCAGATAGGCAGCTTGCTAAAGTTTCCTTTAAAATTGATTGGTGCTCCGAAATCATCTCCAAGTTTACTAGAGCAGTTACACGTGGCTCGAGTGAGCGTGAAACCTCTGTGGTGTTCCTGTCTCCCACTTGCCTAGAGGACAAGAGGGACAGAATAAATTTACATCCCTGCCTCTGCTTTGTGCCTAGGAGAAAAGTGCTGACTGCCCTGAAGGTAACACCACTTCAGAAGGTATGAGAAGTGCTGGTTTAGTCTTAGCACAAGGCATACTCAAATTTTCTAGGATGGCTATTTTCCCAGAGACTTATTTATTAACATATTGATGCAATAGGAAGCCAGAATAGCGTGGAGTGAGCTGGATGACTTTCTTGAAAGACTCAGTGCATCGATGCAAGTCTGCAGATATATGTAGAATTTCAGTTGGCACATCACCCAAAAAAGCCCAAGCGATGCAGCCTGCCAGTACGGTGAGCTTCAGTGCCAACACATCAAACGCCTGGGTTGCAGTCACAGACTCGGGTCCTATGACATCTCTGCTTTATCAGTTGGGTTTTGTTTGATTTCCTTTTGGTTGGTGCTTGGTCTTTTGTTTTGTGAGGATGTCCAACTCTTAGCTAGATAAAGCTTTCCTGTGGCAAATGTACTTTATTAGCTGCTGGAAGTGTTAAATCCTTGAAACTTAAACTGATTAAAACAACTTGAAGATCAAAATTTGGTTGTATTTTTCATTTTGCATTTGAGCAAAGGAATTTTATATATCTTAGCCTCTTCAGATAGCACAAAATAATGAGGTCATGACAATGTGTGGGAAACAATCATCAGCATTTTTAACAGAACTCTTTCAAGATTTAGATGTCTTGGGAAAATTCTTCATTCAAATAATTACAATTTAGCTCTCAATAAAATATTCTTCTGCACTTTCCATCTCTTGTATAGTATTGCTGTGTGCTGTTATATATACTTCTCACCAGAGGAAGTTGCTGGTGGAGTCACTCCTGGTAGTAGTAAGCTGAAAATATACCGAAATCGATGGTGCTACACTGATTTACTTCTACGTGAATAAAATATTTTATGAATATTTAGGATTGTCTTGGCTTTAGCACAATTCCTGAAAACCATTGAGATCTTCCTGGGTAAGCTTTGTATACAAGCTAGGTAGCTCTGCTATTTATTTTAAATCTAAGCAGATTACCCAATTAATAAGTAATTGCATTGACAGAAAATGCTATCTCAAGGGATGCGTCTTACTAGGAAAGGAATACACTTCTGCACTAGAATTGTTTTCTTTCTAGATACTTTCATGGTGGAAGATGCGGTGGAAGCCATTGGATTTGGAAAGTTCCAGTGGAAGCTCTCTATCATTACTGGATTAGCATGGGCAAGTAATTTTTATCAATATCAATTGCATGATCACTAGTTAGAGAATGTAAGTGATTTCAAATTATGTAGCCATTCTCTGTAGACAAAAAAAAAATCTCTAAACAGGTAGTTGTGCAACAAAGAATGTTACCTGAAATTCTAAAACCACAGCTGGACTCAAACTTGTTATGTAGAGGTAATGAGTGGCTGGTTGGTTTCTGTGTTGCTGAAGTTGTTACAAGTCAGGGTTTGAAAAATCATTTAGGTTCTCTACTTCAAATACTCATTTCAAATGGAAAGTGTACTAGGCTATTCCTACAGAGACAGATCTCAGTCCAGTCAGTGATTTTACCAGATTTCATCCCATTAGCTACATTCTCTGTTTCCTATATTAGTCAACATTATTGTTCTTGCAATCTCTGTTTCAGGTGAACAGCGATCCAGTACTCGTAGTTTTAACTTTGGTATCAAGAACAGGAAGACAGGCTTTGTCTTCACTTGTCTGCTATTTCTGAAGTGGTATTTGTTACATTTACTGGGGTATATTTAGGGTAATAATACCTCGAGCCTGTATTTCCTAGCTATCGTCTACATGTAAGATTACAGTTTGCCATGGTTCAGATCCTAAGTCAGTGGTGGAGTTTGTACATCCACTGTCCCTTGCAAACAGAACTGTTTTATTTTACCTACAGAGTGGAAATCACATGGGCAGAACCAAAGTTAATTCCAAGATGATGGATTAAGAACTGCTATGACAATCAAATTTTCATTCAGTTATTTGTTTTTATTTCTTTTTTACCTTTCTAGATGGCAGATGCTATGGAAATGATGATTTTAAGTATCCTAGCTCCTCAGCTTCATTGTGAGTGGCGTTTACCAAGCTGGCAGGTTGCATTGCTCACATCGGTAGGAAAAATAACTGACAGCTCCTGTATTCTGTAAGGTTTTTCCACTCATTGTTCAGATATTATGCTTTAGATTCCAAAGTTAACTCCGTTCATTGCCGTTACAAATTGTGTTTGGCTTAAAAGAAATAGGATTCTTTATTAAAACCAGAGCTTGAAGAAGAAACTTAGGGAGAACTGAGGAAAATTTGCAAGTTTCAGTTTCAAAGTTTCATGTGATTTCTAGGAAAATATATGAAGTGACTCAGATTCATCCTAAAATTCAAACCATTTAACTAATTTAAAAAATAAAATGGTAAATTTTGGCCATCTTTTTTGAAAATCCTTTTCACCATATGTAGTTTCCCTTGTATATAGCCAGACTGGGAGCCATAAGGGAAAGAGCAAGCAATCACTTTCCAAGGCGGATCATCCAGTGATCTTTGCAAGCAAACCTCTTATAAAACCACCTCCAAGAATGGGGCTATGATGTTGGAAAGAAGTAATGCCTTTGGAGATAAGAAAAGTAGTTTGGGGAACCTTCTCTCAGCATATGCTACTGTTCTATTGCATGCCCTTTAACTCCTGCAACGTTTCTTTTTCCTGTAGATTTGATATCATTTGTGGTTTTGTGTAAATTGGTCAAAAAATACTCAGTAGATTTAAATAATTTAAGATCATGTAGGGCCTTGCTGTGAAGCAGAAGAAAGATTTTTTTGTGGGTTAAGAAGACCCTTCAGCAAAAAAAAAAAAAAAAAGAAAGGCAAACATCAAAACCAAGACAATGATTTCCATTTAGTAGCAAATTGTGCTCTCCAGTCATTTCTTATAATTAAATTTCTTTCCACTTATCAAAAGCTCAATAATATTCAGCACTAGTCTAATTCAGCAGTTCCCAGATTAACATTAAGGGAAGGTAAGGGTACGATGATGGCAAGTAGCCTGGCAGAGATTTGGTCTGCTGAAACTCATCCCCATTCCTGAGCAATAGCAAACTCCCTTTCAAGTCAGTAGAAGTGAAGGTAGGCTAAAATTGCGTGACTTTTGAAAAATCCCACTGTATGAATAATTACCTTCAATAGTCTCTACTGCAGAGGAACTAGACACAGAATACCTGGGCATTTTGCTTTGTTGTGACTGATGAAGTTTTCTTCATCAAATACAATATGAAGCTGTGTTTTCTGTGCTGTCATATAGAAATTTTCACTTGTCTCATTGTTAAGGGGAAGATTTTTTTGTTTTTTTTCATAGGTGGTGTTTGTGGGAATGATGTCCAGTTCCACCCTCTGGGGAAACATTTCAGATCAGTATGGGAGGAAAACAGTAAGTCTTCAGCTCTTACTGAAATATATTTAAGTATTGCTGCATTGTGAGTGTTCTAGTGCGTGATGTTCACAAATGTCATAGCCCACATGTACGAAGAATTAAGCACAATTAAGCAGAGCCAGAAGTGACCTCCCATGAAATAAAAGGACAGAAGTCTGGAGAGGAAAGCAGAACATGAGAAATGAGAAAAATAAAGGCTGATATAACGGCCTGACTATGTTACAAACTGAAGTATGTTTTTTGTTGTGAAATCTCTAGTTTTTTGTTTGAAGCTCTAGTTTACATTTAGTTAATTTGTGTTACAGCAGAAACTTACTGCTTGTTTGTTAAATACAGGGGCTAAAGATCAGTGTGTTATGGACGCTCTATTATGGAATCCTCAGTGGTTTTGCACCAGTGTACAGCTGGATCTTGGTGCTGAGGGGCCTGGTGGGCTTTGGCATTGGAGGAGTACCTCAGTCGTAAGTAAATATTCACGAGTCCAAATTTCTTTTTTCTATCTTCTTTGGTTTATGTTTTTAATATGCTTGTATCGAATTGAAGACTTTCCTCAGTTTCACTGTGCCATGCTCATTTGTTTTTAGTATTTGCAACTGATATATTTAACTCTGAGAAGGCTTTGAAGATATCTAATACATCACTGAAGTGAATCAGATTTACAAAGACTTCGATGTGAACAAGCTGGGTACTTAAAAGTAATATGTTGTATGCCTTGAGACCTGTTAAGTTTCTCTCATTCCCTCAGGTAAACTGTGGTGAAAATGAGAGGCCCAGGTAGCCCTCCTAGAAGTGGATAAAGCACAACAGAAAGTGTTTTGTAGCTGTGCCCAAACATTGCATTGCCAGCTTGTATTGAGGAAGTCAATAAGGGATGATGTGGACTTGTTGCAATACACTAGCAGTTAGAACAAAGGGGTAGAACGAAGCCCTGACTAATGTTGTTTTTTTAAGAAAAACTCCAGATTATTGTTCAGTCATAGCCTGATCTTTCAGTTCTGAACCTGAATTGGAATTCCAAAATCACATCACCCGAACCTGGAGCAGCTGAGGTATTTTAATGGCTCAGACACATTTCTAACAAGAAAGTAACATCAGGATGTTTCTCTATTACTCTATCACTCTGTTCAGTGAAGAGGAGGATCTCTAAATTTTGCACCTTGAATAAATAAATCTCCTCTTGGCTTTTAATTATAAATGGAAAGTGATGAGTACATCCATTCTCTCTCCATGTAGTCTTTTTTCCTTATTAATAATTGATATTTTGGCCTGTGGAGGTGCTATTTCGGAGTAGTCAGAGCCTAAGTTTGATTGATGGCTTATAGTCTTCTTCACAAGGCAGGTCAATATCCTGTCTTTTCTATTGCCATTCCCAGATAAAAGATTCAGAGCTGAGATGGAGCATCATAGTATTATTAATTTTCTTTTTTTGCTCATGTGACCTCTTTTAGAAGCTGCACAAAAGCGTAACGGGTGTGTAAAGTAGGAAAGTCCTTAGCCTGCCCTGTATCAACCAACAATGAGGCAGTTTCTGCCATGCAGTTCCAACTGAGCACAACTGGAATGAAGCAGGAGAACAACAAAGACAAAGCGTCAGAGTTAATAATGCCTTGTACTGCAAACACATATTAGTGTTGTTCCACAGAGCCTCAGTGGAACGGCTGCAGCTCAGCTAATGTCATTTTACAGAGGGGTGGATAAAACACAAAGACAACGTGACTTAATGAGAGACAAAGAAGAGAAGGTTACAGAATTCAGAGTGGATTCCACTGCTGCTGAGTCTTTTTCTTGCTATTACTATAATAGTGATACCTTTGCCAAAAAGAATAAATATATAAGTAACAGGAGAAATAGCTCCTTTCTAATATTAAGTAGGCTATATAACTTTGGATATGAGTAGCTGAATTTCAGTGGAATGACGTAGGCATCCTTATCATTGTATTATTGTATTCTACAATGGATATGGGAGAGAATTTTTATGAAAGGTGCTATTAAAAAGAATACATCCAGCAGTAGTAAATCAACAAACTATAGCAGATACGCCTTTATGTATGTAGGACCTGCACCTAAGGCCTCCTCTTGGAATCTTCTGTGAGATATTACGTAACCCTGAGTATGACTATTCATTCACTTTTCCAGCATCCAGTCTTGCAAAGATATGTTGTATTCCCTAAAGGGAATGGTTCTTTATAGCATTAATTTCCCTCTGCTTCCTGCTGTGATATGTAGGGAACTGCTCTGCATTTCATGACATGTGATTCTTCTTCCTTTTTTTCTTAATTACTGATTTAATAGCGTACTTTGATGAACCAAATTCTGGGAAGTTAGAGATCAATCCACCATTTTTCAAATCAGAAGGAATTTTACCACAGGCATTAAAGACAGCCTAAGGAGTTTACAGGCAGAAACAGGATGAGTCAGTGGAATGTAAATAGAGTAGGAGCAAAGAACTACAAGTCTTACCGGACTGAAGAGGACAAGAGAGCCTCAGCTGGCTGCTGGCCCTGGGGTTCCATCCTCAGGAAATATTCATACAGAAGCTGTACAATTACTCCTTGGCACAGTCATGAGACAACTCTGCAAAGTTAGATGATTTCTTTTTGAATTTCCACAATAAAAGAATGCAAATTATTTACCAGTGTTATATATTAAATATTATTATTAAAGTATTGTATACCAGTAATGCAATCAGATCTAAAAAGTATTTACCTCTTAGAAAATTGAAACCTGGCAGAGTAGGCCAATGTGAAATTCACTGAGCCAGTTGTAAAGCCCTGAAGAAATACTTTACCTAGCAAGCGTTTGTGTTGAGTGCTGATGGACCACATTGAAAATACAGGCATCGCGCCTGTCCCAGCCCAAAGCAATGTTAGGGAAACATGCTCTAAGAACTGCTACATTTAGCCAACAACTACAGCGTCACAAAGTCACATGAACAGAGCAAATTTTGTCCTCTCTTGCAATGATGAACTAAAAAAAGATTGTTTTGTTGTAGCAAGTGGATCCTGAACACTGTCCACAGTCCTGCTGGCTCCAAAGACCAGGAAGGGTTTCTGTTACCATTGTGGGTTTGGCGATTTTAATAAAAGACGTGTATTGCCTGAACATCTCTCAATGTGCTAACGTGACATTTTTCTCAATGTTCACTCTTTACAGGGTAACCTTATATGCTGAATTCCTTCCAATGAAAGCCAGAGCAAAATGCATTTTATTAATAGAGGTGAGCAGTGTAGCTATGTGTACCGGTCTATAGGGGGACAAATTCTGCTGTTGCTTACATACATTCAGTTAATGTGGAACTGAGGTTAACCTCATACACTAGATCTAGTTCAGGTCTGAAAAGCAGCATACTGCATTTTTGTAAGGGTTTGCACTTGATGCTGGTCTGCCATTTTTCAAATTAACCTGCATCCAGTTTTTGTTGTGATCCGACCTAACATGAGCTGGCTCATGAAGATCCAGATCAGGAGGGTTTGCATTTGTATTCCTCAGTACCAGTAGGATTTGTGCCTGAAATCTCCTTTTCCCAGATTTTGAGATGAATGCTCACGTGGAGTGAGCTAAGACAAGCCTGCATCCTGCTCTCCAGCACTAAGGCTAGTGGTCCCAGAACCAGTGCCAAGCACCCAGCACTTCCAAGGGTAGCACGCAGGGAGCCCTTTGGGTGTGACCTAGTACCATGGTGAAATTAATCTACAGCTCACTACTGGATAACGGGGAACTGACTTTTCAGTAAATTGAGAGCTAAATTCAGCTCTGCAGACTCACTCCAAATATATCAAAGTCACAGAGAGCAGAACTTTGCCTTATAAATACTTCAAGGCAATATTTGCAGCCCTGGAATGGATGGTTGAAGGGTGCCAGTCCTGAGCAGAGAACAGTACTGTTACTTGTCTGCATCAGTCCATTTGGAAGGAGTATCCTCATGAAAAATACTAAATCCAAACAGCTTCTCAAATACAAAATCAGTTTTCTAAGATAACTGCTGGCTAGTCCTACTTTCAGTTGACTAATCTTTTGGAAACACAGTTTTGTGTCATTTTAACACCCTGGGTTAGAAATACATTCTGAGCATTAAATAGTGAGCTACCAGGAAAAGGAAACTAGTCCTTGTGCAGATTCATAATCCAAAGAATAACCGTGCATGGCTAAGATATGCAAGAGGATGCCAGGAAGCTATCAATTCCTTCTTTCATTTGCAGGACAAACTCCGTGGCTTTGGTAGCTTGGCTTTGTAAAGGAAGACAAATACCATAAATGTCATGGTGATAGGTGGGAATAATACCCATAGACAGATGTTAGTAGTTATTTCGCTTAAGAAGCACAAGGTGATGAGTCTTTTCATTATGAGAAGCTACCTACAGTTAAACATGAGTGTCTAAAGAAAGTCGATGCTAGGTTTTCAGAACTGAGCTTCTGCAACATGTAAACAAATCCCCTTAAATGTCTGGATTTCTGTTGAACACAGTGGTGCTTATTTGAAATGTCTCTGGCATTTCTCTCTCCAGCTGTCCCTCGAGAGCACATTTTAGAATGCTACAAAGAATGCCTTAATAGCATTCTCATTCTCATTTGTGACTGTTTCTTTTCCCTTTGGCAGGTCTTCTGGGCTATTGGGACCGTGTTTGAAGTCCTCCTAGCAGTGTTGGTGATGCCCACTCTTGGATGGCGGTGGCTTCTCATTCTTTCTGCCCTTCCGCTTTTGCTCTTCGCTGTCCTATGTTTTGTAGGTATTCTTCTAAAGATGTGTAACCTGATTGAAGGGTATTGTGACAGCTTTTGAGCTTTGAGTTGATGTATTTGTGAAACATCTGAAATAATGACAAAAATTCCATTGTTTCAGCAGAGTACTAGTAACAACATTGCAGTGAGAACTGTGTTTATGTGACTGTAATTGCTAGAGGACAATGGTGGGCTGGAATTTATGAAGCCAAATCAGGCCTGGCAATCTCTTTCCAATTTAATGGCTTTGTTTCAAGTCATTTCTATGGAATCAACATTTTATTAAAATCTGTTGCTGTTTCCCTGACTTTTCTTTAGATTCTTGCATTATTTTGCCAAAAATCATAACTTCTGTAATTAATGTCCATTCAAAAAAAATGACCCAATCCAGGGGTAAAATCTGCATAGTGCAGGTCAGGTTCTTAAATAAGGATGTATGTAAGTTAAACCTGAGCTTCAGTGTGCTATAAGGTAATATGTCTGCCATTCATTCAGTCTTCTCAAACACATATGTCCTTCTCAGGCTGTTTAGCAGCTCTTCTTATTCCTTAGTCACTGTCATTGTTTTTCAGGAATACCTCCAAACAGTTATACAAGTGCTTACATGCTTGTTTTTAAAAGGAGCTTAAAAATGCAAATTTTGTAATGCCTGGAGCATCTTGTTATCTGTCCTGGATGCTCTGCCTTTCCCACTGAGAAAATATAATGCCAAGATCCTGCAAAAATGTCTAATATTTCTCAGGAGTGAAAATGAGGCAACAGAAGGGAAAGATTTAGGCTGGAGTTCTGACTTTATGGTGAAAATGCTGTTTTGCAGTTTCTTAAAGCCTAATAAGGAACTTGACGTTTGACACAAAGATGTTTTTCTGATCTGTTAAAGATTGGTTCTGTGATCCTTTCTTATGTTAGTAGTCTGCTGGAGTCACGGAGATTTCCCACTGTAAACCCACAGAGAAAGTCCCCAGTTTGTTTACTGCTGTGTTTTGATGTCTTTGTGCATGTGGTGTGCTTTGCTCTGCTAGTGGCTGCCAGAAAGTGCCAGGTATGATGTATTATCTGGAAATCAAGAAAAAGCAATTGCCACTTTAAAGCGGATAGCAACAGAAAATGGAGCTCCGATGCCCTTGGGAAAATTAATTATTTCCAGACAGGTAGGTACAGGGAACAGACACCTTAATAATGTGGGATGTAGTGAAACGGTACTACAGTCATGTGTATTTTTATAAGCAAATAATCAATGTTAAATTTAATTTTAATGTCTCAACCACTAATTAAAAATGAGAGATGATCACGTATGCCTATTCCACAGTGAGGAAGACTTATTTTCTCATTTTTATTTACATGGAAATCCCGAAAGTCAAAAGGACCTTCAAATTGTTATTTTGCCTCTCTTTAAGACCCTTTTGTTAAAGAAAATGAGATCTCGTGGCTATAGAAGAGCTCAGATCAAAATTCCCAGATCTAAACTCATGAGGCCAGGTGGAATTGGACCCATTTAGCTGTATCTCATTTTGAATCTAATCCTGGTTTTGTGGAGCTGGAAAGCTACAAGCTCCTATTCAGTCCTAATGCAGGGAGTAATTCAAGTTGTTACTTCTGAACTGTATTATACTACTGCGTGAATTGCACTGGATTTCTTTCCTCTTTAGTTTTATATGGGCAACTTTTCAGCACCTCTGTCAACATACAAAGTGGGTCTGCATTTACAGAATAAAGAGCAGACTTTTATAGGAAAAGAAAGTCACAATAAAAGTTACAAAAAAAGAAAGTTAGCCAGCAATCAGAGACAGCAGAGGGAGACCTGTAGGTTTGAACAACAGCAAAATCGTAGAATTAGGCAGGAGCCTGTTGGTAATGATCTTGCTAATTGGAAATACAGGTTTGATTTTCTGTGGTCTGGATCAGTGATGACTGGAGATCTTGTGCCTTTCACAAATGCTTGGTTCAGTTAGGGGAATTTTGATGGGCTGTGCAGGAATGGTCTGCACGTTTTGGAAGATTCTGTTCTCAGGGTGGGGTGGGAAAGCACTTTTCCTTAACCACAAGTTTATGAGCTGAGCCTGCCAGTCTGTCTGTCTAAGAAATTCAGTTTAAAAGGGGTCTGCTTGCCGGAGGGCTGCTTATAGTTCTGTGGGACCTCACCCTAGATCAGAAGCCCTATTTACCAGAGCTGACTGTGGGCCACATGGATCATACGACAGCTGTGGATTGGCAAAGTTTTGCTCTGCCTCTTTCCAGCCTCTCCTTGTTCAGATAGATTCTCACCTTCCTTGTGAAGCAGTAGCATGCCCTGTGCATGAACTGTTTTGACAATGTTATGCTCCCAGAGAATTCCACTTAGCAGAGGATTCCAGCTTCAGAGTGCCTCCTCCAACCTGAAAAGCCCCAAGTTGAAACTGAACGCTTGTCTTGAGCTATAGTAGATCATACTTTGTGTTATGTTATCCCTTGCTACTGTACATCTTCCAGTCCAGGACCAGTGAGTACCATGATTGTCTGACTTCCATTTGTTTTCAACAGGAAGATCGAGGAAAAATGAGGGACCTTTTTACACCACATTTTAGATGGACCACGCTGTTACTCTGGTTTATATGGTAAGAGAAAATATAAATGGCTTGGTGCCAGCACAATTCTAAATGGCTTTTGGTGGAGGTATTTTATAGTATCACTAAAATACAGCAACTTCCTCCTCCTCCAAATAAATAAATAAATAAATAAATAAATAAATAAATAAATAAATAAAAGTATTGATTTGTAATTTATTAAACCACGCAGTCACCAGCATTCTAGATCTAATTGCCCTTTCATTTTCTAAATGCTGATAGGAAATAGCTTTGAGGTAGCACTTAGCAGAAGTCCTCACACAGTGAGTTCAGTTTTGATTTGTGTTGTTTACTACAGGTTTGGTCAGCTGACACTTCCTCTCTTATTTTCTTCCTTGCAGGTTTTCCAATGCTTTTTCATATTATGGGTTAGTTTTATTAACTACAGAGTTCTTCCAAGCAGGAGACGTCTGCAGCAGTGAGTACTAGTCCATCTCTTCTTTTTAAATATGCCCTATAAAGTAATGGAATATCTTTTATTGGCTCACTTTCTGCTGTTAGTTTGAAAAGGACTGTGGATGCCAGTCTGAATTTTAAGGCATCAAAACTGTTCAGTTCCAGCTGTATCTGCTGGGAAGAATATACCTGTTGTTCAGCAGGGTTTCTTCCATACATCTTTTCTATCAGTTTCAGCAGGAAGAATTGTGAGTAAAGGAAGATGAGTAGAGAAGAGATTACTTAAATTATGTTCATTTTTTTTTTCTCCCACAGTTTCCAGTAGAAGGAAAGAAGTTAAAGCAAAGTGCAGCCTGAGCTGTGAGTATCTGACAGAGGAAGACTACACTGATCTGCTCTGGACAACTCTGTCAGAATTCCCTGGTAAGTGGCGATAAGAAGAAGCACTTCTTCAATGCCAACATGATCGGAATGGACTCTGGTACAGCAATGAAATGGGCTCTTCTGTCTGGCCTAATGTCAGTGTATTTCCAGCTTGGATGGTTTGATACATGCATTACACACAGTAGCTGTAGCTCTCTTCACAGTCCATGTGATCTCTACAGATAAAATCACTACTAATTGCTTTGTGAAGCTATAGTGGCCTGTCTCATTGTGGATTCTATCCAAGCAACACATTACACATTCAGAGGAAGAGTAACAATTAAATCAAAGGGGTAGGATTGCTTGAACTTTTATCCATAAATGAGTATCCAGAACTATTTTAAAGGGATCGTGGGTATAGTGAATCAATGGAGGACTTGCTTCCTAAAGCTCTGTGTCCAGCATTAGTCATGATTTTTAGTCAGTTTTAAGGGAATTTCAATGAACAGCTTGACACGGGACAACCAAGATAGTATATGATAGCCACTGTTTCTTCACACGTAGAAGGTGATCTCTCAGTATTAATCTGTTGGATATAATACTGTGAGGCAGTGGTCAGGATATTTTCAGTGCTCTGTATTGTAGTTTCAGGGACTCAAAGAAAAGCCATTTAATAGTTGAAAAGTTGTAAGTCTATGACTGGCAAATATGCATTGTCCCTACCTAATGGGAAGGCAGTCCTGTATAGCAGTCATTCTGAGAAGGACCTAAGTGTACAGTGGACAGAATACTGTAGGTACTCTTGGACTGATGCTGTAGCAGAACAGACTGATTTGATCCTGAGACGTAATGAAGTAGGAGTAAGAAATAATAACTGGGTATTTCTGAATGACATAGGCAACACTGATGCTTGCATAAGCCTCACACTTGCTGTACCTCTGCTTTGAAAAAGATCTGGAAAAGTTGCAGAAGAGAGTATTTGACATTGGGAGACTTACAGAGCTTGATCCATTTCTTTTATTAAAGAGCAGGTGAGAAGTAATTTGATGGCAGCATGTAAATTACTTAATGGCAAGAAAATACTATGTTCTAAAGGGCCTTAAATCTAGCAGGGGAAAAATTAGTAGGGGACAGTGGCTGGAAGTTGAATGAAAGATATTCCAGTTAGACATGAGTCAGGCATTTTCAGTGCTCAGGTTGGTAACCTCTGCAATAACCAGTATTTAGCAGATGTCAGAGTTGATTGCTTGCTCCTACATCAGGTTGTGTCCCCTAAATGTGCAGGCACATGGGTGCTTGGACCACTGGGGCTGTGAACCTGGCACAAAACCGTCTGAGACATGGAGCTTCTGTTTTGCATGTAGTACCAGTGACTGGGCCAGTCTATTCTACACCCCTGCCTGATGCCTCTGCCAGCAAAGTATTATAAAAAGAGAACAATTTTTCAAATCTCAATAACAGCCTATGTTAAAAGCTAGCTGATGCAACCTCCACCTGAGCTCTGTTCCCAACAGTCAACTTGTCTCCTTCTACAGGTGTTTTAGTAACACTGTGGATTATTGATCGGATAGGCCGCAAGAAAACCATGGCCCTGTCCTTTTTTGTCTTCTCGTTTTGCAGTCTTTTGCTGTTCCTCTGTGTTGGAAGGTAGGTAAAACACAATGAAAAAGTGTTACTGATTCATCCACATTCTCTCTTTATTGTAGCAGAAGTGGAAGTGGAGGTTTGAAAAGCTGTGAGTTGGTCGTGCTCAACTGGAGAAAATTAAGGATGAGCTTAGGTTTTCTCACCAGGGTTTGATAGAAAACTAAAATAAGTGGGAGATAAGATATACTTCACTGTAATTTTGCAGACTGAACAATCCAAAGGGGAATTAAGACATCATGTGTGAGCAGGAGGTAGCCATTGGACAATTTTAAAATCAGATCTGATGTCGTGAGCCTTGGTAGCTGGTTCATGTACTTCTCCTGGTGCCATTCATTACTCGGGTTTTCCCCAGGCTGAGTGTATAATAATTACCAGGGTAGTGCTTCACAACTGAGCCCAGTCTCTGCCTCCCATTCAGAGGCTCTGACCTGTTCGCTTGTTTTCTTGGGCTCTCAGTGGTCTCAGTGCTACAGCACAATTGTGTGAGAAGCAACAGGCAGAGACTGGCACAACCAAAAGTTGCATACAGCATGGGGGAGTGGAGTTTGATGTTGTCATTGCAGATACGTGGGGCCTGACTTCAAAATAACTTGGTTTCACATTTTCATATTGTTCAGCCAAATTTATGGCTGAGCACTGAGAGTCTGCCTTTGACTGCATCTAGCCTCAGTGCCACATGCATGCAACAACGTCTGTTTCTCAGGGCTGAAGAACAAGGAAACGACAAAATAGCTGGTGGAGAGCTGTCTGAATTTAAACCTTTTCAGGCACTGTAAGAAACCTTACAGTACAGAAAAAGTGTAATGAGAAACCTTACAAAGCTGCAAATATGCAGTTGGTATGTAGGTTCATGTATTTTAAACAGGAAAGCTGCAGTCTGATTTCCTTCTCGTCTGTGCCATTTTTTTCTTAGCACCATTCATAACATGGAATATATTTTTCTTATTTTTATAAGCTTAGGCAGTGGCTGTTTATTTCAATAGTCCACAGCTGTCATTTAGAATGAATACACTTAGAAAACCGATGTGATTGTGGGAATGCACATTGTTTGGCATCATTATTATATTAAAGGTCCAGAAAAAATAAAAAGGGTTCATTAAAAAACAAAAGGAATTGCTCTAACAAATTTAGCATTTTTTATTGCACTTGCCTCCAAGTTAAACAAACAGATTGTACAGAACAATCCCAAACACTGCTCTCCTTTTTATTCTCACAGAAATGTTCTTACTGTGCTGCTCTTCATTGCAAGAGCTTTTATTTCAGGAGGATTTCAGGCTGCTTATGTTTACACTCCTGAGGTAAGGAGGTTGATTTTGTAATGAGAATATTTAAGGGGAGTGAGAACATGGTGGGAAAGTCATTTTATGACCTCTTCAAAATGGAACTAACCCCACATATGCGTTCATGATCTTGTTGTCACTGTCCAACAGAATGTGCTCTAGTGCCACTTACTCATTTCCATTGATTAAGGAGATGGAAGGAAGAGCAGAGAGCTGCCCACTCGGATTAACGGCCTAATGCTTTGTTCACAGGTTTATCCAACAGCCACGCGTGCTTTGGGGCTGGGAACGTGCAGTGGAATGGCCAGAGTGGGAGCCCTCATAACCCCGTTCATTGCACAGGTAAATTCCCTCCTCCCGAGGCTGATGGCACGGGAAGGTGATGGAGAACCCATCTCTCTGCTGCAAGGGCCGTACCAAGAGCAATCTGTGCATGGTGTGTTGAAGTAGGGTTGTTGTTGCCCATTTCCTGAGGAGAGTTCAGGCTCACCTCTGAATTTATCTCTTACTCCAGAGGTCATATGATGGGGAATAAATAAGCAAGGAGCAGGCTGCTGCATGGATGTAAGGGTGGTTTGTGAAAACATTGCAAAAGATAGTTAGCTAAGGGAGATTGAGGTCTTAGGCAGAGGGAAGAGCGCAAACCAGATCAAGAGAGCTCTTGCTGCAGTCTCCCTTCCAACCACATTCCCTGTGCTGGAGAACACTATATGGATTAAATTGCCATGGCTCTAAAATTCGTCCTACTGCATTAGGATTTACACTTTCTTTCTGTGGTAAGGGTCAGGGGTACTATTTTGTATTTTTTGCCTTTTTTTCTGCAGGTGATGTTGGAATCTTCAGTCTATTTAACACTGGTGGTTTACAGTGGATGTTGCCTGCTGGCCGCTGTGGCTTCGTGCTTCTTGCCCATTGAAACAAAAGGCCGTGGACTGCAGGAGTCCAGCCACAGAGAATGGGGACAGGAGATGGTTGGGAGAGGATCTCATTCCCCGGGAGTCACGAGGTCAAACTCTGGATCACAGGAATGATGGGACATGAAATCCTGAGGAACGAATGGATGATATGTTTCACAAAAGTCCAAGCCTGAAGTGTAGAAAGCAGACCATACTGTCACTGCCAATGTCATGTGTCAAACTGCAGGAACTTTTGGGCTGAGCCTAAGCAAATTGCATCTCTACTGCTCCTTGCTCACACTCATAAAAACTTTGCTTCTGTATTGAGAGGCATTTGATCCAGATATCATTTGAAATTTAGCAGGAAGGGTTTTTCTTAAGTTTCTTGTGCTTGCATGGTCAGCTATTCAGCTTAAAATGTCCCGTGTCAAGCAAATAGCTAACTGAATGCCACTCAGCATAAGCTGTAATTAAAATAATGTACTCTTGATGCCTAAAATCAAAAGATTTATATTTATTGTGTACCTGGCATAGCACACGGTGGATTCCATACACTACAGGATAGGTTTTATGAATTAGATGCCTGCCTTGCACTTTTTAGCCATCAACAACAAAATGAGGTAACAGCAAACCAACCAATGCTTTCTAGTTCCCTTGCTTACGGGTTCTGCTCCTTGAGAATTAACAGGCACTGTAAGTGAGACTTCTTGGAATCTATTTCCTGAATGTTTCTGCCTCCCAAGGCAGGTAGTTTCGGTTGGTGAGGAGTGGTATTTGTTGCAGAGATGGAACCTCATACGAAAAATGTAAATCTTGATCGTTTGGAGCAGAAATTGACTTTTCTAACGTTGCCAGAAACACTGAGCACTCTGTTTGTTGCCTGGTGAAGACTGCTTCGGCTGTACTGGTGTCTCTGTGTGTGTGGAGATGCACGCTGTGTTTTTCTGCATGAGTCCAGGTCCATTTCTGCTCAATTTGCCTAAGTATGTTCCCGCAGTGGTGTAGCCAGAGCCTTTGATCAAGATGCCTCAGTTGGAACAGCTGCGTGTAGCGGTTTGGATGGAGCCACTTTCAAGCTCCCAACAGAAGCTGGTCTCCTGACAGCTGGACTGAACTTTTTGATAGCTGCAGATTGTACATTGACTGCAACGTCAAGCTGGTGACAAAGGAATGTATCTGGCATCATGTCGTAAACACACAAAAATCCTGGGAAGAGCCAAACCACAATCTTCCTTGGAAGAGGAACTGCACTCCTTCAGATGTAGCTAGCCTGCGGAGGTCGATGACCCTGGAGAATGTAAAAGTTCAGGTGGGGATAAGTTTGTCTTGTTTGTCTGAAATCTGTCACTATGCAGGGAGTTAGGTTTCAGAGTCTGTGGACATGCAGCAAGGAAATACCTAAGGAAACTGAGACCTGTCTTAGCCATGTCTCAGTTTATTTTAGGGATTCCAGACTGTGGAACACACAACCAAATGTGAGATGGACTGGATGCTAATCACTAGGCTGTGGGAAAGCAATACATTTTTGTAATACGTGTGGTCAGTTGTCTCACATAAGCATAGGTAAGTGTGCAACAAATTTTGCACAATAGGCTATTTTAAATATTTTGGGAACCAGGCCCCTTTTCTCTGGGGCAATATCAGGTCACCGAGTCCGTGTTTGGGTGCAATACAAATGAACACAGTTGGGGTTCACCTTTCACTTAGGGATTTGCAGCACTGTAGTGTGGTATAATGCTCTAAGACAGGCTGTTTGTTTTTAGCACTGAAGGAAAACCGTAAGTGGATAATTCCTTAAAGAAACTGAGGAAACTCAGACTAATAAAAAAAGGCCAAAGAGTTTGTTGATATTCTGTGTTTGCATATCTTCTGCTGAGAAAAGTTAAAGTTTGACAAGGCACCAGAGTGTCTGTCCACTCGTTTACCACTGGATGATGGTGACCGCAGTGAGAGACTCTAGAAGCGGTTGGTGTGAGCGGGCAAACTTTCCTTCTCACAGCTGTGAAAATGCAGTTCGACTTGCGGGGATCCTGCTGTCGCTGTGGCTGAGGACGTAGAACCACACTGTCCGTCCCTGCGGCCGTTGCTCTGTGTTGGTTTGGTTCGCTTTGTCTCTGCTGTGTCTGTGTCCCGCGTGCTCAGTCTCCAGCAACCTCAAGTTCCAGTGAGTCCTCAGTAAACAGACAGGGCTCTCAGAGCTGACAACCAGTGCAAAGAATGTGTTTTTACCTCCTTTTGTCAGGCTGCGGTTGGAAATTTTCCCAGTGTAAAACTGGGGCAGCTCAGCGCTGCCTCCGAGCAGAGACACCCCGACTGGTGGCCCACTCGGAGCGTGCCAGCCCACCCCGGCCTGGGGGCACACCCAGAGGCTCGAGTCTCTTCTCGCCACGCGTTTGTGCTGTTAATTGTGTTTGCAGGGTGGTGTACCCCCCAAACTGGAGGGCCTCAGGGGGAATTATGTGAGCCCCCGTTAGAGTTCAGGATGGACACAAAGTGCATGCAATCCGTGGCCTGAAGGAATGCCGCCTCACAGCCTTGCTGCTATGTCCGTCTGTCTGTTATTGAAAGCCTTGGAGTTAAGATTCTGCTTTTCCAGTGTTAATGTTCACATAGCACTTCATTTTTCCTGAGTCAGTATTCAACAGCTTTAAAAGACTGCATTGCAATGGCCTTCAAAATGTGCAGTCGGAGAGTTTTAGGGAAGTAGATCTATCTAATAAACTTGCACGTGTACACTTCAAATAACATTTTTCCCAGGTAACGATTTATAGGTAATGCAAAGCCTTTTGATGCTGTTGAGTAGTTCACTTCTAACCTGTGACATTTACAGTATTAAAAAAAAAAATGAAGGCATTTTTGCTTTTCACTTTTTACGAATTCTGCTTTGAGAATGTATATAATGGTACGAATGCCAAGACCGGTCCTGCTGGGACAGCTTCACGTTCTGGGTCTTTGATTTAAAGACGGTGATGCCTCCAGCATGCTCCAAAGCTCGGTGAAGTCTGCGACAGCCTCCCATGGACGTTCACGGGCTTCGGGTGAGCTGAGCAGAGAGCACAGGAAGGAGCCCACCACGGCTGACATCAGTAGGAGCCTCTTGTGCGCGTAGGAAACTGAAGTTCAGGTTTTGCAGGTGCTTGGATATTTTTAATAATGGGAGGACATTTTAGGTAGTTCACTGAAAAATGGAAGAACATTTGGCTCGATACACAATGGCCTATAAATGATCACAAGTCATATTTTGTTAATATGGCAACACCATTGATGTATATAATAAGCTTCCAAAGATTGTTTTACACACCGTCGAGTATTTTTCACTGATGGAGGAATTAATAGAGCTAGTTCGTTTAAAAAAATAAAGGGAGATAATTTTGGATTAAAATTGAGAGCAAACGGAATTGTGGGATTCGGAGTTTTGCTAACTGTCCAATATCTTTATGTGCAAAGCTGTTGTGGGAAAATAATTCTCCAAGTGTGCTTTGATGGAATGATTCAGTATTCCTAAATGCTTGCCGAAAGAACATTGAATGTTTTCTTGTGTTTGAATGTACAGTTTCTAAGCTGTTTAAAAACTTTGTGTATATCAGGCTTGTTGTAAAATACTCCTTTTGTTCCTATGTTACCGATGCAACATTGGATAGTTTAATTCCACACTCGATATTTTATGTTAAACAAATAAATAGTTTTTTCAGTAAAATTGTCGTTGGCTCTTCTATGGGACTTTTGCAAAGGGTAAGTAACTTCGCTGGGCTGTTCGGTCTTGGCCTTCAGCTCTTTGAGATGTGCAGCTCTGGGGACTCAGCTGAATACCCACGTGCTCAGAGCTCTGCAGACCTGGCTACGTCTGCGTGTTTTGTGCATTTGGACCTGGAGAAAAGGCACAGGAGTCACGTCTGCCTTACACGTAGCCTCACAGATTACTACAGCTAAATAATTTTAAAATTATCTCACAATCTTTAGTTACCTCTTGGATTTCCTTTAATTTGGACAATAAGAGCCAGTCAGTTTTGCTTCTTGCCTGTGGGCTGTTCCAGCACTGCCTTTAATGCTGGAACACATGGCTGTACATCACTCAGGCCCGTTGGGAGCGGGGAGGTGGCTTCGCGTGTCTGGACTTCGGGGCAGGGAGGGTTCTTTCTGGTTATTAACTTTTTAATGTAAACTTTTACCTATCTTGTTTTTATAAAATATAATTACGTGCATAGCCCTGTGTTCCCCTACCCTTTAAATGACGTTCTTGTTTTGATGTCCAGTAATTTACAAACATACGGTTGCTCATGTCTGAGTCAAAAAGACGATCTGCACATACTTCGGATGCTAATTCGGTGTGCTCCCGTCCCGGCGTGCAGCAATCTTCCCTCTCAAAGCTGTGACAGTCCGCTGGGATGAAAAGTCTCATTTCTGGGAATGGAAACAGTCGGTAGCTGCAGAAGCGATTGCGTCGTGGAAACGATGCTTGGGGAGAATATTCATTCTTCTGTGTTCGCTGTGATTTTTTTGGCACCCTCAGCCGTTTCTGAAGCTCATTCTGCTTTCCAAAATGCCAGAGCTGCTGTTTGCTTACAGAGGATAACTTTACTGCTACTTGATGTCTTTCCAGCTTTGTTTTGTGTCACAGGCAATCGTTGTTGGGAGCTGTGAGTTCGTGAAATGTGCTGATGCTGGCCTCTGGGGATAACATTTTTTGCTTATCAAGGAAGTTTCTGCAGTGGCTGTCCAGGCTTCCCACTGCTTCTCTCCTACCTTACCGTTGCCACAAAAGTGGACTTAAATCTCCATAATTTCTACCCCCCTGTGTTTCATTTGTGGCTTCCAACAGCAGAAAATACCCTTCCTGTGGCTCTGGTCTCCGAACAGAGCGATCAGCTCAGCCACGTGAGAGCGTCCCAAACGTTTCTGTCCAGGTCTGGGAGTTCGTAGCGGGCCGGGGGCTATCAGCAGCAACGTGCAGGCTAGCACATCACGTCACACTGGGGTATTTTGGGTTCAAATGCCTCCTCAGAAAGCGAAGTGATGGCTTTTCCTTCCACGGGATGAAATGTTCAGGAAAAACGTGCAGTTAAACACCAGGGAGATGAAATGATGAGCTACTGAAGTGTTTCTATTAAATTAGCGTTTGAGGCCCTATCCGTGCTATCATTAATAAGAAAAAGCACCACACACGAGGTGTTTGAGTATGACCTTTATTGTGCACACATTAAATTCTGACCTTTTAGAAAATAAGCAAAATTAGGCTGCAAATAAAATTAAACACCTAAAATTAATCACTTCTGTTTGTTTCCCAAGAGGCTGCGTAAGACTGCATTTGTCTCCTGGCCCCCGCAGGACAGCTGCTCCTAAAGGCTCTGAGATCAGAGGAATCAAAAGCTTATTGCAAGCTTGCTTATTGCTTGCTGCTACCCCCCTGCCTCCTGAGTGTAACTTCTGAAATCAGCCAAGGGGTTTGGGCTTTACGGCAGCACAAGTGGGAGGAGAATACAGTCCTCAACATCTCACGTTTGGAATGAATGAAATCGAGCGGCTGCTATTGCACTGAATGGCTTTTACTGCAGAGGCACCACAGACCATTAAGTTTGGCACTAATCAATGGTAAATGTTCTCCATCTATTGTCATCTTTTCACTGTCCTTCTCTGGACTATCACCCTCCGAACGTGGCTGCAATCTATCAGGTGAGCTGCCAGGTGATGCGGGAAACCCTCCTGGCAGACAGGCCGGATGCCACAGGGGCTCCTATTTTTTCCTACGCCTGTCTTGTTTTTGGTTTTTTAACAGGCTGCAGAGGTGCATCAGCTACCAGCATCGGTAAAAGGGCAGGCAATTAGCTGATGCCCTCAGCAGAGCTTGCCAGGGCTGACTTGCGAAGTGCACAACACAGACAGTCCCACGGTGCTCGGTGGAAAACTGTGCCACTGGAAGGGCTCCCTTCCAGCGCGTGCCCTTCCCATGGGCTGCTTCACATCCAGGGCCCCGGGAGGCGAGGCGAGCCCGGCTGCACGGCAGCCTCTCTCATTCACTGCCTGGTACATCCCCAGCCAGGCTATTTCTGGCATCCAGGGGGAGAGGAGCTGCAGCAGCAAGGAGCAGGGAGCCGGCTGGGCTGCAGAGGAGCCCGAGGCAGGCACCGCGTGCTGGGCGTGGGGCCGCCGCCTGCCTTTGGGTTTGAGGCTAATGCTGCTCGACCCTTTCTCCTTGGGAAGTCTTCAGAGCAGGAAAGGCACCCGGCATGGGAAAACCAGAGGGGCTGAACCTTCAGAGAGGTGTCCCCAACGCCAGCCCCTGCTCCAGCCCCGTCTCACGGCCGAATGAGACGAGGAACCGAAGCGCCCATGGGAGTTTTAGGGACGAGAACGGCTATTTTGCGTAGGCTCTCTGCTATATATAGAACCTGGCAAGTACACAGGGCTGGAACATGTTGCTTTTGTTACTAAAAACATCATCTGGAAAGCCCATTTTAGGTAACTGCTGCTGTCTATTGCCAGCTACACTAACCAGGTGCCGTAGACCCGTGCTCGGTCCTGGCATGAGTGTAAGGAAAGCTGTTGTAGCCGGAGCACGTGCCTTTAGAGCGGTTGTCACTTCCCTGGGAGCTCCAGAGCTTCTTCCTACTAAGGAGCTTTTGCCTCCCGGGGGGAGCCTGCAAAGCTAATTAGGTGCTGGGTGTCTGGGCAGTCGGTGAAGACCTCGGGTGGCACCGGCTCGGTTTCAGATCCCGTCCCGTCGCGCAGACGAACGGCAGGACTGCCGGGATTGCAGCCGAGCCCTGCCTGCCCTTTGCAGACTGATCCCAGGGACAGAAGAGCACTTTGCCACAGATAATTAGTGCATGTTTTAAAGCACTTCCTTTAGGTAGGTTGTGCGAGGCCACAGCGGAGGAAATTCAGCCATCTGGCTAATGGCAGCGACAGAACTGGCAGCAGCCCAAAAACAAGACACCGGGAAGCGGTGCCGAAGCTGGCAGGAGGGTCGAGCAGCCCACGTGTGCAGCACCACCTTATTTGCATCTTTCTGCTGTGATTTCTAAGCTACTGCTGTCACGATAATCCCGGCTGAGCCGGCAACTCACAGGTGGGACTGGGGCGGCCTGGCCAGCTGCTTCTCCTGCAGGATGCTCCCCAACAGCCTGGCCGCTGCCATGGCGCAGCCCCAGTGGATGGTGATCCCGAAGCCGCCGTGCCCGTAGTTGTGTATCACCTGGGGAGAGGAGAAGGCTTCAGTGCTGTGCTGGAGCCCTTGGGGTTAAGGGCAGCAAGGACTCGCTGTGATGCCCAGGAATATCCTTACTGGATTTAGGCTGAGTCCTGTAGGGTGCCAAGGGAAGCTCTCCTGCTGCTTGTCCCCCAAAACTCCGACCTCCTCAGTGTCCCAGCACCTGCCCCCAGCCCGTGAGTGCCCACAAATTCCCCGGGGCTGCCTCGGCCCCGCAGCACGGCTCTACCACCCTCTGCTCTCTCCTTCCCTCCCAAAGCTGCTGCCCCCCGCACGCAGCGGCGCCGCTCGCCACCGTGGTGCTCGGAGCACGAGGTGCTGGTGCTTGCGCAGCACCTGCTCCTGCCAAGGTAAACGACTTCGCGTCAGCTGGAGCCCGTCTCGCTGCTGGGATCGATAGCTACACCTCTCCTGTGCCAAGGCAGCGTAGATATGATGTGCTGATACAGGAACAGAGCGATCCGTAAACTAATTCAAACCCGGCATTGCTTTGAATCATGCTCTGGGCTTTGCCTAAATACACCGAGTTCTTTCCAAGCCTCTCCAGCTGAAGATTGAATATATTTTCACTACATTTAATTACATTTTGCAGTCACCATCCCCTTTGGAGCTTTAATCTCTTCTTCAAAGCTGTAGAGAGACATGCAGGCAATCAAACCAAGGATTCCCTCTGCAGGTCTGCTGCTGGGCTCTCAGACAAAAGCGCCAAGGAGCGATGCGGTCCTACACCAGCAGGCGCTGTGCTGAGGGTGCAGGGACAGGTGGCACACTGAACTCGTGCCATTCCCAGTCTCCTTCCTCTTAAAAGAGACATTAGCAGTGCATCGCCTTTGCGTCTGAAGCAGACACCTGGCTTTACCTGCGCTGAGATGAATTTATCAGTCAGCAGCAGCCACAGCCCCACGGGTGTCCCTCTGCCTTCACCACGATCCCTTTTGTGCTGTCCTTTGTTAAAGGAGACGTGATGCTCCCAGGCACGAATGCTGCATGCAGAGGCTTCCCACAGAAAATTGCACCACTACAAATACCACCACCACTGCACGGTTCCTGTGTGCCTCGTGGGTCTGGGAGCAGCAGGGTCGGGGGGCTTGGCGCCTCCAAATTTTTCTCCCATCTGTTTGTTTTAGTCTATGTCTGTGAAGGACTAAGCTCCAGCTGCAGCTTTTCCTTTGGCAGGAGCACTCCCTGCCCACTCACCCCATAAAATCAATTTAAATAAAATAAAAAATATATATATTTTTTAAAAGGGGCTGAAAGCAGCCCAAGGATTTCCCCGTTACAACGGGGAGATGGCGCGAGGACCGACAGCAGGGCAGCGCGGCTGAGCAGCAGCTTTTGCTGGGACTAATTATCTGTGGCTGGGTGCTGATGTCGCACTGTAACCGAAGCACAATTAGCACTGTGGTTAACGATGTTCAGCACCGGGGGGCTGTGCACGGTACCTCTGCCTGCGAGTGCCCGTGGCGGAGGGTCTCCCTCTCCAGGCGGACTCTGGGGCGCGCCGGTCTCAAGCCGCTCCACTCCTCCACAATCTTTGCTTTCTGAAACCAAAAGCCCATCAGCCCCCGCCCAGCAGTTCTCCGCGTTAGGCAGGTGAAAGCACAACAGGGTTACAGAAACCCCACCAGCTCTCCTGGCTTGCTGAAGGCAGGCGTGCACTGCTGCAGATCCAGATTTTGGGGCTTGTCCTCAACGCCCGTGCCCGGTGCCACGGCGCTGGGCTGGGGACACTCACCTGGAGCGCGGGCAGCAGCTTGCAGCACCTCTCCCAGATGGATTTGTGGTCCTGGGCGCTGTTCTCTTCGTTCCAGTTGCCTTGCTGGAATACCCCACCCAAGACCGTGAACTCACTCCTGCACCAAGAGCACAGGGCAACGAATGCAGACCCTCGTGGGGACAGCAGATGGGGACTTGGTGTGGGTGTGATCTGTGGGTCCTGCCATGCCCTGAGCCTGCAGCGTGCTCCTGCCTGAGAGACCCTCGTGCCAAGCAGGGGAGAGAGCGGTGCCTGCGTGTCTGCTCCCTTGCCGCAGGTAATTAGCCCAAGTCGTTCATTAAGCGCTATCAGCACCCAACCGGCCCTTGCCTGGGCAGAACAAGTGGCAGCCTGCGCCAGGGCCTCGCCGCCCCCTGGGAGAAGAATTTCTTCCTTTTATCTAATCTAAAACTCCCCGCTTTTAGTGTAAAACTGCTCCCCCTTGCCCTGTCGCTATCCCCGTGCCTGCGCGCTGGAGCTGGCGGCTTCCTTTGGGAGCCAGCCCGGTGCCCGGCCGTGCCAGCGCCAGCAAAATGCACACAGGGAGAGGATTTGCTGTGTAGCTGGGGCTGCGATAAGCAATCAGCTTGGAATACTTTGCCTGGGAGCTGCGAGCATTCAAAGTCCCTATTTACCTAATGGCTTCTTGCCTAACCCTGACATATCAGCACAATAGGAAGTACCAGAAACGCAGCACTCGAGTTACAGCTTCAAAACCCAGTCTCTGCTGCCAAAGCTGGGTAGACAGCCACTCTCAGGGGGCAGCAGGCAGGACGGGCAGCAGACACGTATTTATTCAGCCTCTGTGGGGCAGGTGCCAGCAGGGAGCCACCCTGGTGTGGGTGCTCTGCAAGTACCGAGCATCGCCGCTAACACCGTGTCGCTGCTACCTACCCCGGTATGACGTACGGCGAGTTGTAGATCCCGGAGTCCGCGTCGTGGGTGATGATGAAGTGCTTCACCCACGGGGCCTGCACCTGGGGAAGAGGGCAGGGGGTGAGGAGAGCGGGGTGCCCGGCCGGGGGGATGCGTGTGGTGCAGGCGCAGCCTCACCTTTAGGACCTGCCCGCGGGCGGGCTGCAACGCCGGGTCTGGCTGCAGCTCCCCGGCACGAACCCCGGTGCAGTTGATGACCACGTCCACGCCCTGGGCAAACATCTGCCAAAAGACAGACACGGCATGGTGAGCAGCGATGCTTTCCGAGGGCGCTGCCCCGGGGGCACCAGATTCCTGCACCAAGGCCACGTCGGTGCAGGGCTCTGGTGGTGAATCCAACACAAGGGCCCGATCCATGGCACAGCTTCCCCGGCACGGCTCCCGCTGAGATCCCATGGGTACAGGCAAGGAAAGCGCTTGCATTTAAGGCAAAGAAGTACTGCCTGTGCCCGATGGCTCCTTGCTCCACACCAGCCAGATGCTTGCTGTGCTGCAGCACCAGGTCAGGGCAGAAATCCCTGCCCCATGCCTCCCAGCATCGCCCCGTGCTCCCCCCGCTCTGCCCAGCTCACCTCCTGGAAGGAGCCGACCTTCTTGTGGAAAAACTTCACTCCTCTCTGCGCTAGCCTGGAAGAGCAAGTTCATCTGTTGCCAGCAAATAAAAGCAAATGTACCATCCAAATTAGCGCCTGTAATTGATGCCCAGAGTAGGTACGGCTTGATGCTCCTTGTAATAAGCATCCGTGGTCTCCTCAGTGGTTCCTAGATGGTCTCCAATTATTATTAGCTCGTTTCCCTACCGGCCCAGAGCTGCCGCTGGCTCGGCCAGCCCTGCTGCGCCCTCCAGCAGACTGCAGAGCGCCGGGGCAGAGCGGCAGCACCGACTCCGTACTCACCTGTTGGTGAGCCAGGGCAGGTAGCTCCTGCACTCCAGCATCAGCGCCGTGTTGAACCAGCCGTAGCTGCAAGCAACGAGGACAGAAAGCGGTAAGGGCCCGCAGCAGCTTCCCAAGGGCGGCCGCCCCCTGCCCCGTGCAGCAGCGCTTCGGTGGCTGCTGCAGCTCCGCTCCGGGCCTCGAATCCCCAGGGTACAAACGGGGTGCTGTTTTTGACCCTGTTTAACAGCATTAGCACCTCCCGCTGATTTTCTTCCCCCAGCTCAACAACATCTGGCATGGTTTCCACGCCTCGTTGTTGTTTTCGTTGCAGTGACTCCCACCTATTGCAAGGGAAGCAGCCGCAATGGAGCCCAGCTCATTTCCCATATGGGCCGGCACAGGAAAGCCCACCACCGACCCTCTGGAAAAGGGACAGAAAATACCTATAAGCAGGGAAGAGTTCAAGCTCTCTCGGTGTCAGGTTCCTGAATCCCAGGACAATGTTCTTCCAGGACGGGTCCTGCGGAAGGGGAGAAGGCCCCGTGTCATTAGGGAACCTGATCGGCCGTAACCAGCTGGCAGTGCCACCACGGCAGGGGACAGAAGCGGCCGGGGGGATGTCCCCGCTGCCCAGCCCCGTCCCAGGGCACCCCGAGCACTGCTGTGGGCAGCGAGGCTCTGCCAGCTTCCACCCTCAGAGCCTCAGCCCGTCCTTTGGACAAACATTGCATTGAGGGAGCCAGAAAACACCGAGTTCCAGGCGAACTGTCACAAGACAGACCGCTGGAGCGATTTGGAAGCGGTTAGAGCATTGTTGGGGAAGAAACACAAACCTGCCCACCGCCGGGCAGCCTCGGGGCAGGAGGCTCCTCGCCGCCTGCGCCCTGCTCCTTACCGGGACGGGCTGTGTAAACAGGTTGTAGCCAGAAATTAGGAAAAGCCCCATCTCCTTCGCGTCCGGCGAGCCGAGGTACCCCAGCAGGTGATCGAAGGTCTCCTTGTTCCACAGCCTGAGGGGAAAACACGGCAGCACCGGCTCCACCAGCACCCTGCCCACGGAGCCGGCGAGCAGGGACGGCCGCTTCGCCCCGCGCCGGGCTGCCACCGAGCCACGGCGGAGAGAAAGGGCACGAGGTGGGGACGGCCTCGGAGGAGCAGCGGGGACGATGAGGGTCGTGCGAGCTGACTCACGTCTCCTGCAGCTCGCCGCGGTCGCTCAGGTAGGGCTGCCACAGGCCCGCCGCCCCATCGCTGGTGGTGTGCGGCGTGAAGCGGTCCGCGTAGACCTCCAGCTGCAGGCAGGGCACCAGGGGGTGGAAGCGCTCGTGGATGCACAAGGCGGTGGAGAGGCCGATCACCCCGGCCCCGATGACGGCGACGCGCATGGCTGCGGCCCCTGCGTGGCGAGAAACAGGCAGAAAATGCCTGAAAGGCAGTGTCGGGGCCGGGCCCTCCTGGTGCTGGCTCCTGCAGGACCCGATGTGATCCTGGCTCTGCAGCCCCCCTCAGTCCCCTCACGGCTGCTCCTTGTGGGAGCTTCCCTGCCCTGCAGCACGGACAGAGCCCCACGGTCACAGAAAAGGGCCAAGGAGTGGTGCAAGGAGGGAGTGGGGATGGGACAGGGCAGGTCACTTGAGCAGGCAGGGGAAAGAAGCCAGCACCACACCAGACCTGGTTTGGGGCAGGATTAATAAATTCTGGACCATGGTTTTATTCGTGGAAGCACGGCACCTCTGTGGCACAGTTGGCCTGGCACGTGCCTGGGCCGGGATGAGTCCCGGGGACGGGGAGCACCGCGGGCAGCAGGATGGGGCCAGCCTGCTTCCATCTGCTGTGGCTTTTGCAGCTCACAGCCGGCAGGAATCGGGGCTGCCTCCACTAAACGGGGCAGCAGCAAGCCCCACAGCACAAGCCAAGGCACTCCAGCTGCTCAGTAAACAACGGAAACACCCATTTTTCACCAACTTACCTGCCGAGCACCTCCCGGCAGCTGTTAAGGGCTTCAGCAGAGCCGCCTCCTCGCCGCGGCTTGTTTACAGCCCAGCCAGCCGCCTGTGGTCCAAGGTCCAAGTGCCAAGGGCTCGCAGCCGCCCCCTGCGCTGGGCAACGGGGCCAAAGTCTTTGCTCGGGACCCCGGGAGGTGGAGGCCCCCGTGCCCCGCATGCGGCTGGAGGCCAGCCCCGCAGCCCCTCCTCTGAAAAGCCCACGGGGTCACTGTGGTCCATGGCAAAGCGCCGTCATTGCCACTTGTCACCATGGTGACTGCTGGCTTGGACGGGAAAAAATGGGAGCTTGGCAGATGGGGACATGGGGGACGGGACGCCCCAGCCACAGGACACCACGGGATCCGTGAAAAGTGGATGCTTCCTTCTCAATTTTTGTGTCGTAAGAGAGAAAACAGCATTGCCTCCCTCTAGACAGACCCCAGGGGCTGTGCTGCCCAAGTCAGAGGGCTTCATCTCTCGTTTTTTGGGTGAAAAGACGGGCTTTTTTTCCGTGCAGATACAATTAGCATCAGCAGAGGCAGCCCTGGGAGCGCAGGCGGTGCTTGGGCAGAGAGCTGCCTAAAGCTTTTACGAAAGAGGTGGCGAGGATACAAGAGATGGGAACGGATCTCCTGCACAGTCAGGCTGGAAATAAGTACCTGGGCCCAGGATTTCAGCCGTGCAGCATGGCTTGGCCCAGGCAGTGGGAATTGGGTCCCACAGAAGGCAGGGGAGAGACACGGGCAGACAGGAGCTGGCCTGAGCAGAAGGATGTTTCACCCCGAGGTCAGCAGGGATGGCGAGGAGCGTTAAGTCCACAGGCTCACACGGCTTAAGCACCTGCTACCTTTAATGCTTTTGTTAGCAGAGCAGCGCTCGCACACGGTTCTGACCCTGAGCACTGGTTCGGGGGCTCCCGTCCTCCCTCCTGCCATGGGGTGAGCGATGTGGTGCCTCCGTCCCTGCCACCCGAACAGCTTCCAAGGGTCACCATGAGTGAAGGCACCACGCAGGGGTCCAGCTCTGATGGGAGAAGCTCAGGTGCCGCCTGCTCTACCCCATCATCACCTCCTGCCCGAGGTGCCACCAGCAAGGGGGCTGAGAAAAGAGCTGGCTCCTCATCGGGATGTCCACCTCTGGGGGCTCCAGGCCATCTTCACACCTCCCCGTTTTTCCCTGCTGTGTTGCAGAGGGGAAAAGGCAGCCATTTGAAGGCCTGAATTATTAAGGGCTTTACATACAACCAGCAAAGCCTCTTATACTAATTACCCTATTACTTGTCTGCCTCTTGCTTTTGGCACCGCTGACCCCTCACACTTTCTTCAGCCCGGTTATCAAAGGGTTCCTTTCTGCTGTACCTTGCAGCTGATGCCCTGCTGGTGCTTCACCAGTGTCGTCTCACCCCTACGGCACCTCCTTGGGGTGGCCAGGACCACGAGAGGATATTCTGTGATTGTATGAGTGCTGTGCAGGGTGCATCAGCAGCACTGCTCACTAAGCGGGGCGGATGGGCTGCTTCGAGCTGGGACTGCAGGCTGGGGGGACCCCAACCCCAAGCCACCAGCAGGGCCAGCTGCACAGAGCGGTGTGGGCGGGAGGGGACCTTATGGACCGCTTGCTTACAGCCCCCAGCCCCATCCAGCACCCCCAGCTCCTCTGGGCAGCCCACACCAGGGCCTCACCACCCTCTGAGCGATTAATTTCTCCCTTAAGCCTAACCTAAAGTCTTCCCTCTTTGAGTTTGAAGTCTTTCCCCCTTGCCTACTGCTACACCCCATGAGAAGGAGCTCCCCCAGGCCTTCTTCTCTTCTCTTTCCTTCTCTTCTCTTTCCTTCTCTTCTCTTTCCTTCCCTAGCCACCCCCCCGTGCCGAGTGCCGCAGAGCCCCCACGGTGACCCTCCCGAGCCTCCTTTACCCGTGCACCAGCCCCACCAGCCCCCACCGGGGGATATTTAGCAGCGGCCCGACGCAGGGCCGCCTCCCGTCCCCTCCCCGCCCTGGCTGGGCCCGGCTCGGCTCCTCCCGGCTCCTCCCCGCAGCGCGGCGGCCGCCGCCGGGGCCGGGGCTGCGCAGCCGCCGGGGCCGGCTGGAGGCTGCCGGCGCCCCGCAGCCGCCGCTGTAACCGGGCCCCGCCGCAGCCATGGCGCTGGTCACGCTGCAGCGCTCGCCGACCCCCAGCGCCGCCTCTTCGGCCAGCACCAGCGAGGTGAGCCGGGCTGGGCCGGGCCGGGCTCCGGGGGCCGGGAGCGGGGCGGGCCGGGGCTCCCGCAGCCGCCCGGGGTGGGCCCCGCGCCCCGGGGTCGGGCTCCCGCAGGGCCCCGCGGCAGCCGGGGACGGGTCCTCCGAGCCCCATGGGGCTGCCCTAACGTCGGCCGTGGGTGCCCAGCCGGTGGGCCCGTGGTCGTGGAGCAGCCGCAGGGCCCCACGCCGCAGTAGGGCTGGCACCGGCTGCACCCCGCTGCGCCCCGTCCCCACACCGCGTTTGCGCCATGGGCCGCATCCCCCCCGCACCCTGCAGCTCCTCATCCATCCGTCCCAGCTCTGCTGCGCTCCTCCAGCACCCCGGTACCCCCACAGCTCCTCCTGCCGCCCCGCTCACCCATCTCCCTGCCCCAGCCTTCGCAGCCGCCGTCGCTCCCCGCAGCTCCCACGTGCCGCCCAGACACGTCCGCTCTGTTTTCATCTTCCCCACGCTTCCTCTTTGCCTTCCTAACCCGACTCTTTGGTGACCCCCAAAGACAGGCCTGGTGTTTCTCTCCGTATCCTTGCCGCACATCATCCCTCTCCCTACTGTTTCCTTGGGCACTCGCTGCTGCCATTCCCTGCCAGGGAAACAATCCTATTTGTGCCCCGCCAGGTCGCGGTGACCCCCGCTAAGCCGTGGGTTTGAGGGCTGAGTGCCTGCGGGCTGCGTTGCGGTGTGTTGGCAGGCAGTGACTCATCCTCAGCCCTTCCCATCCTCATCCTCAGCCCTTCCCGCAGCCGTGGTGCTGCTGCTCGTGTCCTTCGGGTTCCTGAAGCAGGGACCAAGCTGGGCTGCGTTCCTTGAGGAACCCGGTGTTACGTTGAAGGGGACAAGAGCCAGCGGCCACCCTGTCCCTGCAGACCCAAGTGGGCTGCGACCCAGTTGCAGCCCGTGCAGTGAGACTGGATTTAACTGGTGCAGGTGGGGCAGGAGTTCGAGCTGTCCCTTACCTTTCCATGAATACCCACGGTAGGTGTTACGTGGTGTAGAGGCTGATGAAGCAGTTTTTGGTAGGGCGACCACGCGGTCCTCCCCGGTGGCATTGCCCCAGACTTGGTGGGACATTGCTGCCCGTGGGCCTCCGTGTCTCTGGTGTGCTTTGGTGGCTCCTAAAGGAAGCCATCATCCCCTGTCCTGTTTAAGTGGTCCCTTCTGGCAGGAAATCCCATACAGCTTTCAACCATCCTTTTCAAAATACCGCATGGTTTTTTTATGTAGTTGATTTCACAGCAAAGTGCCACCAAAAAGTGCCAGCTCCCCCTCGCCTTCTATGATCTGACAAGGATGGGTTTACAGGCTCTTCGGGGTTGTTAACCTATGTGAATAATTACCAGAAGATTTATTTTTTTTAATGGAAAATGACCAAATGTTCCTGCTAACTGTGAGTAAGCTGCTGCAGCCTCTCTTACAAGCTGGAGGACTTTATAAAATGGATGCTGCTGCCTGCAAGGGGCTTGCTGCCGCGTTAACGTGGCAGGCCGTAAATCCTTAGGGGTGTTTTATCTGCGGAGAGCGTGGCTAATGCACGTTGGTGAGCCCCGGTGGGTGCTGCTGGCCGGGCTGCCTTCTCCGTGCCACACCACCCGAGCTGGGAGCTGCGAGAGGCAGCGGATGTGAAATCTGGCTGCAGGGAGGGATGCTCAGCCCGAGGGGCAGTGCTCGATGCTGCCTGTGGTGCTGAGCGCTTCCGTCCTGGCCTTTCGTCAGCAAGGAGAGGGGCAGCGGACTCGCGACCAAGTCAGGATGATGAACCCGAAGCAGCGTCGGGGCCGGCCCAGCTGCGGAATCTCAGCTGACCTTGGTTGTGATTTCACGGCCGCGTTTGTTTAAAAAAAAAGCTGCTCTCCGGCCCGTTGCTGTGTGACCGACCCAAACAAACAGGCCGGGGACCTGCCCCGGGGCCGTACGCCCGCCGGGGTTGGGGGACCACGGGCAGGGGGCTGGGGATGCTGCGGGGCGCTGCCCGGGCTGCTCTGGCTGCGGCCGCGCGGTGTAAACAAACTAAAAATAGGGATGGTATGCTTCCCTCCAGATCTCCGTCAGCTGCGGCGGTTTTAGATGGGATTTGTGTCTCTCTCTCTTCCCCCGAGTGGCCGTACATCTGATATCCAGGCCGTGGAGTTGCCTTGGGGTTTTTTTTCTGGGCACCACTGGTTCTGGCAGATCGCAAACGGGGGCTGCTCCTGCAAACTCCGACCTCCCGAGCCTTCATTTGAGGGGGCCACGGAACAACCCAGCCCCTGCACACACTCGCTCACTCAAAACTCTAAACTTAAATGTTTTGCATGAAACTATTTGCTTATTTTTGAGTTCTGCAAAACCACCTGGAAATAAGTAACCCTTAGTGTGGCCCTGTTTGATGTGGGTTTTAAGCAATGCTGCAGTAAATAACAAAATGTTCTCTGAGTACTAATGGAGCACGCTTTCCTGAAGCCTGTGTCTCCGAGCTAACGAGGCTCTGGTGTCCGGTCTGCTGCAAGTTTCCATGAAGGTTTTTCCCTTTTCAGAGCAATCCTTAAGGTCCTGGTCCCCAGTGCAACCTGGCCCTTTGAGGGATGCTCCTGGCCCTTCCTCCTCTCTCTGGTTACGCAGGGACAAAAGAGGGGAACCGTCTTTGAGCCTCGTTCTTCCTGCCAGCTCTGGATGCAATTAGCCACGATTCTGTTTTTCTTTGTTAGGGAATTCAGTCCAAAAGCTAGCGGAGAAGCTGAAGGAGGTGGCTGGAAAGCGAGGTTACGTGAAAGTGCTTTTCTTTGAGAGCAAGCTCAGGTCAGCCCGCGCGCCTCTTTTAAGGAAAGCACGAGAGGTTGAAGGGCCTGTCCCAGATCAACCAGTTCCTGGGGCGCTTGCAACTGGTGCCTGCGACGGTCCCAGCTGGGCACTCGTGGCTGCATCTGCAGGGCACTTGTGCTGTCCCTGAGCACCCCAAAGCAGCTCGGGTGTGCCCCCCACTCGGGCCAGGCGTTGCTCACACGTGTGCACGTGCTCCTGGTGACGTCCAGGTCGATCTTCAAACCGATCTCCGCTCCGGGACCAGCTGCAGGATTAGGCCCTAATAGCCTTACAAGCCCCGTGAGCCCCTCTGTCACCCGGCAGCGGGTGCTGCCTGCGCGTATTGTCCGGTGGACGGCTGCCCCGAGCCTGTCGCTGCTGCCGTGGGTTTAAAAAACACAGGTTTTTTTTGTTTGTTTGTTTTTTTTAACTTGTCCTATGGAAATTACCGGCATGTAACTTGCTCTGTATCCTTCTTTTCTCCCCTCAGCTGGAGGCTGGCAGCGATGAAGAGCGTAAATTAAACGTGAGGTAAGCAGAGCTGTTTGGCTCTAAGCATGTTTCCACTGCTGTTAATTGTCTGCCACGCATCTCAGCCCTGGTCCCACACAGGGCTCTGGCCCCAGCACGCACGCCTGCCTGGGGGGATTGCGGGGCCGGCCCTGCAGGAGCTGAGCTCTGGGGACGGCGTTTCCCTTACCGGTTTAAGTTTGGGACCTGTGTTTAAAGCATGAAAGAGGGTTTGGTTTTTTTTTTGTTGTTTTGTTTTGTTTTCCTGGTGGGAATAAACCAGAAAATTGCAGGGAAGGGGGGTGTGCTCCTGGGGTGGGAAGGGACGAGAGCTCTGCTCCCTCCTGGCTATGCTGCCGTCCTGTATAGGAATTCTGCTTCCTTGCTGCTGGGGTTGTGTAGGGCTGCTTTGTTCATACAGAGGAGAAGGCTGGGATGCCCTGCTGGAGAAGGGAAAGGCTGCCCTCGCTGACACTGTGCAGACACGAGAAGAAGCAGCGATAAAGCTGGTCTGGTGGGACACCCGCCTAGCGCTGCCGACAGCGCTTGCCCTCTATCTAACCTGTGAACCGTAATTTGAGAGAGAAAGTATAAAAAAAAAAAAAAACACGGCAGAGCTTTGGCAGGCTTGTTCCCTTCTTGTTGCTACTTCCTTCTTTAATTATCCTGTTTCAGATAAGAGCGAAGCCCCTAATGCTGCTGCGCCGAGTTTGTTCTTGTTATTTCCGTCCCGTTGTATGCTTTGAGACGTATCGCCGCGGAGATACACAAACACGATGCTGGTGGCAGCTTTCTCTTCAGCCTGGTGGATCAGCTGACAGACGAGGACAGGGCAGATTCGGGTTGGGGTCTGGGTTACCTTGCGGTTCTGAGCAGTGAGTGGGTGGATGTTGGGTGTTTTTGTGATGCTGACCAGAGTGGTCACAGGGGATGGACACATTGAGACACGGCTTAAAATCTGACACTTTTCTACTGGCCGCTGAGAAGTGCTGCTACACCAGCACTAGGTACTGAGGTCCTGGTAGCCCCTCGAGGATACTTTTCCATGCATGATTTTCCAGATAAGAATCTGGTAATTAAATTGCTGGATACACCTGGAGAATAGGGGGGCTTTTGTGCTGACCCTTTGCTGTACTTGGGGAAACGCTGCCGAGGACTGAAGAGGACTTGTGGCACAGATGCAGACCCAGCTTAGAGGTTAAATGAGCCTCCTCTGCGCCAGGGCTGGATGGATCCCACCTCCCCTTCCTGCCAAGCCGCTCTGGGCCAGTTCCCGGAGACTTTACCCAATGCCCATGGGGTGGCAGGATTGCTCAACTTCATCGTGCTGCTTCTGCAGCAGCTTGAGGGTTCAGGTTGTCTCCTCCGAAATAGACCCAGGAGCAGGCTGTGATGTTCTTTGTGAATCTTGAGACCCTAGACTAGCCTTGCTGGAGGCTTAGGTGACAGCTGTGCTTTGCCACACGTGCCCTGGGTGCAGGGTCAGCGGTCCAGTGCCCGGCTTTGTAACCTCAGCGGTCCTCATGGTTAGAGAAAGGAAGGGGTGTTGGAAACCAGAGCCCAGCTTGCTGCCTGCTCAGACTGCATTTTGTTGTTACGGGATGAATGTGCTACTACACATTTATGGCATAGCTCCTTCATCCACTTGCTGAACAGATTATTTTCATTCACTCCAAAAAAAATCCAGGATTTTCATTCTGGACTGTAGAGATGGATCTGGTTTTGTGAACTATTGATTTTTATTTTTATTTTCTCTCTCTGAAGCACGGGGACACAACCACTTCTCCCAGGTTTTAGAACCGGCCGCACATTTTACTTCTCTGTGGTCTAAGTTTCCTTATGGTTTCTGTCCTTCCAAAGTGCCAAATTTTAGTGGTTTCCACGTGGAGGGAGCTGCCTGGAGCACCGGTGTGCTGCCAGGGGGTGAAGGACGGACCAGGGTCTTTCTCTTCTTCCCAGTGCCATCCCCTGCGTCTCACCAAGTCACTTCATGTTACCGAGCCCCTTTCTGCTCCAGTTCCCATCTGCTGCCTACAGCTGACGTTACTTCCTCCTGTTCTGGAACGCTCCGAGTTGGTGTTGGATCTGTGTAGTTCTGCTCAGTGGTAAAACCTTTCGGTGGTAAGAGTCAGGAGTTTTCAGCTCCGTGGGGCCTGCTGCTGCTTTCAAACTGTGGCGGAAGGGCGGATGGCACTGCGTCCCCCTGCTTCCCACCTCGCTCACCAGGTGGAAAAGTGTTCTGTGTGACTGCCAGGTCGCTGCCGCAGCGGTTTGATAACGGTACAGTTCCTTCTGTTACTGCTTTTCTGTCGTACCTTAATGAAGTGATCTTTTCCTGTGAAGGTAGCGGGCTTGTACCAGGTGTTTCTGCGTTCCCTGCAGGAGTGAGGTGGAGCCTTCAGGTTTACGGGAGCTCCCTTCACAGCTCTGTCACCAGCAGGAGGAGGAATGGCTGCGGACAGGCTCCATCGAGAGCATCGGCCCGGCTGGCACACGCAAAGGGCTGCATTATACAGAGCCCGTTTGGTTAAAATCCTTGTAATAACGGTGACTCGTGGCTGGTGCTGCGGCTGTGGAAATTTGGAGCTGTGCACATCCAGCACGCTGCTCGGGCTCCTCTCCTTGTTCACTGCGCACCTCTCCCAGCTATGGGACTGGGACAGGACAGGAGCACAGACCTGGCCCTGCTCTGCCCGAGGTGCAGCCCTGCGCTGCACCGAGGTCCCGCTGCACTTTGCACTTTGTTGTATTGCAGTGCACAAAAATACTTCCTGCTACCTCGGTCTAACATTTTTTAGGGATTTTTGCGTGCGTTTTGCTGGTGGCAGCGCTGAGCGAACGGCTCGTGGCCGTGTTTTGGTATTGAGGAGGTATTTGGGCCCGGGGCAGCCGCCTGGGGGGATTTATTTGTGGGGACAGTTCGTTTTGGACTCAACAGGTCCTGCTCCCTGCTGCATTTGTCGTCCCACAGCTCCTTGGTGGGAGATGGCAGAAGCTGCTGACTTTATTAACTGCTCAAAACAGGACGCTGAATCACATCCTGGCAAGGCTGCAGCATCCTGCCTTAGCGTGCTCCATACAATGGGGAGGCAAATTCACAGGCTCGTGACCCTCGGCTGCTCGCTGGCCGGTAGGTGTGGCCGTGGAAGCCGCTGGAGATATAATTAGGCCTTTACATCTTGCGGTGGGTTGTGTGGGGACGTTCAAAGAGCAGGGAGCTGAGGAAGCTTGCACTTATTTGACACTTATTGAAGGCCTGGCCTTTCCAGGAAACTGTTGCTGACTTGAAGTTGAGCAACGCGATGAGTTTACTTGGCTGTAGGTAGGGTAACAGCAGGAGGCCTGCCAGTTTGCAGATGTGGTGATCAGACCGTTTAGGAATTGTATATAAAGCTTTTTCCTTTTTTTTTTTTTTTTTTTCCTGAAGCCTCAGCAGTTTGAGGGGAAAAAATACCACTGGCCCTGTTATCAAAGGTACTGGTTTTGTGCTGAATGTTTTTTGTTTTTTTTTTTTTTTTTTTTTTTTTTTCCTGGAAAAGGCCAGTGTGGTTTCTGTTTATTTAGGCGTTAAAGAGACGGGTCAGAAAAATATTTTGGTTCCACATGCCTCTTGATTTTTAAATACCTTAATCTTTGATAATCGGTTGCCAAGATCCGTGAGTCAAGGATTTCTCATACAAATCAGAGCTGTGGCCAGCCTGACAAGTGCTCGTAAGATGTTTTCAGAGGATGTGAAGTGCACAGGACACCAGCCTGTCCCAGCCACCAGTACATCCGCACCTCCAAGGTATCGCCCATTGCACCGGGCTCTCCCCAACGTCCTAGGACTGACCTAAGGCTTGCTGTAGGGCCCAGGTTTGTACCCACCACCCATCTCAGTGGTACAGAGACCCTGTGCATCTGGCCAGCAGAGGCGTGAGCATCCTCCCGCAGTGAGGGGAGTGCTTGAGGTCTCAGCACGAGTGGATTAACTTGAACTGCATGAAGTCAGGTCCTATTTGATTATTTGTTTTTAAAGCAATTTTTATGGAGCTAGGGAGGTGGCAGGAGGAAGGACTTAAATAAACCTTGCAGCACCGGTAAGTTTTTATAAATCTTGTGAGCTCCCCCTGCCACATTAAGAGAGCAGATGGAAGGTCTGAGGGGCTCCAGTTGGCACAGCTGAGCCTCCCATGCACCCTTGTTGTTTGTTTGGCAGAAACTGCTAGTTCTTGAGTTACAAACCTGCCAGAACTGCACCAGCTCACCTATGTTTCCCAAGGAAATCCACGCTGCAAGAATCAGCCTTTTCCTTCTAGAGCTAGCTTTGCCTCTGGCTGGCAGCCTCCTTGCTTTCTGGGGTGCTCCTCGTCCTCCAGGGTTGCTCCTCATCATGGGGTGCTAGCTGTGCACGCTCAGGGGAGCTGGGGAGGCTGGCTGCCTCTAGCTAAACACTAGAGGGGGTGTCTGGATTGAGCTAGAACTTCTTGACCTGCTTTTACCCTGTGTGATCCGCTGAGATTTATTTTATTTTTACGCATTACCAATGTGTCAAGTACTCCCTGGTCTGTGCTGCCTTTTTTGGAGTCATTCTGAAACCCAGCGGCTAAGCTATTTTTTGGGTTGCTGCGCCACTGTTGTCTGTAGAGTTTTCAGCCCTGCTTCCCATCCTGTTGCCTGTGTCCTGGCTGACCTCCGCTCGCTCCGTTTGGAAGCTGTGTTCTTCATCCTTGAATCTATTATTCACCTTCCTTTTCTTTTCCAGCAGTGCCGTTGGAGAGCTTCCACTTGCTTCTTTCGCCCGTCTCCGGGCGACGCTGCTGAGTGGGTGAAGTAGGGTGACTTAATAAAATAGTTTGAAGGATTAAAACAATGAGCTGACAGGAGGAATGAGGAGGAATGCAGGAGGATCGGTGGATGTGCCGACAGCTCGGCTGGGGATGAGGATGGACAGGGGCAGGATCAGCTCCTCCCTGCGGAGCTGGAGGCTCTGCCACAGATGCGCCAGCCACAGTAGCTGGGATATTTGGGTGCTCCTCTTGCACTTCCCTGCACCGTTTGCTGTCTCTCCTAGCATTGCATGGGGGCAATCACAGGCACCCGTGGGTCCCAGCAAAAAGCCCTTTCCCAGGAGCGAAAGAAAGGTTTCTTTATTGCCGTTGGACAGGCAGTCGTGCCGGCTGAGGTTTGTAGAGGATCTGGCCCTGGCCTCGTGAGGCTGTGGCTATCGCAGAAATGACATCATGTTTCAGTGGGAATCTCAGAAATGCTCACTGCAATCTGAAGCTCCAAGTCCATCGCATAGCTGGATGATGCTGTGATCAGCCTTGTGCCTTTTTGAACTCTGCGATTAGTGGGATGAGCAAAAAGGATTTATTTTTTCCTTGTGAAACAATCCCTTATTTTATTTGGCCTTTCACCATCTAGTACTAGGGATTCCTAGAATTTTCTCTTTCCTGGCCGTTTGGGAATTGTTCTGCTCGTTTATTTTGCGCAAGTCTCTGCTGGAACGGGGAGCGAGCCTGCTAATTTGTTTGCTTCCCTCTCTCTTGGATGGGGCTCCAGCAATTTATCCGGGTCACGCTCTGCGCCACAGCCACTTGATGTGCTGGGATGGAGCCGGGGTGGGGATGGAGCCGGGGTGTCCATGGCCCTTTCTGCACCCTGCAGAGTGCCACAGCCACTGTCTGCCCGCCTTGCATCTGCGCGGGGCCGGGGTGAAGGCAGCCAGAGTGCCCTGTGTGCACAGGGTGGGCAGCAGCGGCTGGAGGCACATCATTAGCAGTCTATTTATGTTAGGAAATTAGCTTTTGTGGGCTTCATGATTGATTTCATTTTTCTTTTTCCTCTTTGTGCCGGAGGAGAGTTTGTATCTGGCGCTGTGAATGGCCTGCAGTGTCTCAAACCCTTCTCAGCATTCTTGCGCTGTGAATGTGGCCCACGCCTTGCAGCCAAACAATGCATGCTTAGACTCTCCTTTTGTTGCTGCAGCGCTAGAAACATGAGGGGGAAGCCCGCTGGGTCTTGCTGCCAGCCCCACTGTCCCCAAGATGGATGGGGAGATACCTGCCCCAGCTGTGAGGGCTGCTGCCCTGGGCCCCCCCAGCGACCTGTTGGTGCTCCAGCTGCCCTCCGGGATGTGGAGATGTTCCCCGTGTGTCCGAAGGAGTTTTGGACCTTGCTGTGGTTCGCAGCCTATGGTTTGGGTTTCTTCTTGGAGTGACTTGTTTTCAGCTCGGGAAGGCTGAGAACAGGGACTCCATAACCCGTCACAAGCCATGCCCTGACATAGCCACAAGTACGGAAGGAGCTTTCCTGCCTCACATTTTTTTGTAATAAAATAGTATTTCAGAAGACAAACATTTCCAACAGATCCCTTGAAAGCAGCTGCCTCAACTTGAGGTGCATCGGGGAGATCTTGTCAGAGTGCTGGGCACCTCCAGCACACACCACGAGGCAGTTTGTGAACACATCACAAAACCTCCTCACATCTGCAGTAGTGCCTTGTTTTAACACCGGGTTTGGTACGCCCAGGCTGGGTCTTTCCCTGCCATGCTGTGCGGGGAGCACTCTGCTTGGCCCGGGCCATGTGGAGCGAGCATGGCGGTGCCATCGGCCATGTTGGTAACGGTGACTCCGTGGTGTTTTGTCTCATCTCATTGTGGCCCTGGGTTCTCTGTGACTGCTGTGTGACACGGAGCACAGGCCCTTTGGAAAGACACAAAGTACTTTTAATAAAAGCGTGAGAAATGACCTGCTGCTGCCTCGGAAGGCTCCCATTCTGTTTCTCAGGTTTTACGGTAGCGCCTCAGTAAGCAGCTTTGAAGTTAATTTCTCCCTGGCGCTGTTTGGTGTTGCTCAGACCCCTTCCGAAGGCCCCTTTTGGTCAGGAAGCGCTATCTGCTGCGTCTCCTGTCAAGCCAAAACAAGCAGCCAGCGTGCTCCGGTTGTTGTCCTGCCTTGGGAAGCAGGGGCGTGCAGCTGCTGCTTTGTCTTCCTGCTCTGTGTTGCCCCAAATCTTCCCTTCCGTGTGATGTGCTGGTCTCCAGTTCAGTTTATGTCGCTATTTTGGTGTGGCCCTCAGTGTTTACAGCCTGTCCTAACGCCACGCTGGGCCTGTGCTGTGGGAGCAGCCCGGGGCTGGGCCCAGTTCTGTACTCAGGGCCTTCAGGGCTGCTTCGTGTCCTTGCACAACTGCTTGGAGCTGCTGGGCTTTTTACAGACTGAGCAGAAACTGGTGGCTGGGGGGATTTGTTCTCCTCCCCCTTACCCAAAAAGCTGCGGCAAAGGGAAATGTTCTTAATTTGGTGGTGCTTGGGAGACCTGCCGTTTGTGTAACGTGTAGGCAGCGCGTGAAGAGCACGACTGCTGCTACCCGTTGCATTGATGGATGCCGAAAGTAATTGTGCTGGGGCAGGAGGTTGTGCCTGCCCTAACGCTGCTGCTCGGGGAGCCTGCTGTCAGAGGAGCCCAGAGGCAATCTCTGTCCCCAGAGAGCTCCTGCTCAGCCCTGATGGATGACCTCCTCTGCCCCCACACCACACGTACGTTATGTTCCATTAATGAGGGGGAAATTAAGGAACTTAATTTGACAAAGATTTAGTGGCAGGAGAGCATGGCGTGGCCCTGTGCCTAGGCAAGGCTCCGTTACAGAGCTTTGCTGCAACAGAGCACAGCACCCGAACTGTGCAGGCACAGCACAGGTCAACGGAGAGGGACTGCTGCAGATGGAAGGTTAAACAGAAGCAGAGAAAGCTTCCCGTGTGAGCAGGGTCTTTGAAAGGGCATCTGCAATAGTGGCTGAGAGAGGGCGATTGAGCTTACAGGTAGCATCCAGCTAGAGGAACACTCTAGGCAGTAGCTGAACAAGCCCCAAGGTAGGTGCCTCGCTCCCCTGCTGGGGCACGAGCAGGTCCCAACAGCGGTTGTAATCAGCAGCAAATGCAAACGTAACAAGTTCATTACAGCTTCAGGAACAGGAAGGGGAATTGCAGGTGTGGTGATGAGACGGGCTGCTCAGGCATCATGCATGCAGGGCAGTTTGGGGAGCAGCGGGGTGCCTGAGCAGCACATTGTGTTTCTGTGTTCTGCCTTAGTTAAATATTTTAATTCTCAGACTAGTAAGAGGCTGCTGTATCAGCCCTAGGCTTGGCTGAGTCTTCCTGCTGAAAGTGGTGTTCTCTGTACTAACATCTGTGTACGGATGTTTATTTTGGGATGAAATGAGTTAAGTAGCTATAAGATACACCAACAGAGTGTTTTCTTGTATCCCGCAATGCGTGATGATGATTACGTATTCTGTGAGATTTCCCATTGAAGCAGGGAACTCAAATACCCAAGGCATACAAGTTTTATTCCTGGGACATACCACAGCCTAAGCCGCAACAGCAAAGCAAGCTGCTTAGGGAAAATTGTTCTGTAACTGGCAACTGGCTTCCAGCTCAGTCTGTCCGTCCGGTAACTCAAGCAGCTCTGCCTCTTGTTCTGAATCCCAGTGTTTTTTACTGCTTGTTTGCCTTTGCGGACCCAGGGAGCGGCATTTTGAAATGATTAAAAGGCACTGCCTATTGTGTTCTTAAGCAACTTGAAATGTGACTGTTGTGTGTTGCAGCCACGTTCTTCTGGAGTTTTCCCAAAGGGGAAGAAATATTTCCTTTTAAAGCTGAGCAGCGCAGAGCCAGCGGATGGGGCAAGGGACAGTGAAGTCAGGAGGTGCTGGACCGTGTCTTGGCGATGCTGTGGCCTCTCCTTGCCCAGCTCCAGGTGCAGAAGGGCTTCTGCTTTATGGACAGCAAAGAAATGTAGCTGTCAGTACCCTCCTGCTCACACGTGGCTCTCCCAGGTGCCTGTAAGAGTAAGATTTTACCCCCCTTAGGGGCTGGTATGGTCCCGCTGAGATAGCACCATGTCCCAGGCCATGATGAACCCCCTGGGCTTGGCATTTATTTGGGAGCCAAAAGGGCGTCCTGGGAAGTAACTATGCTGGTCAGGATTCCTGGAAGGGCATCCAGGGAATCGGCGGTTTTTGTTGTGCATGCCAGTGGGGCAGGGTAAAGGTGGAACAGAGAGCTGCTTCTTCCTCCGTCGAGACTGGCGGTGCTTGGGGTGCGCCAACAAGTCATCGTGGTTTGTGCCTGGAGAAGGAACTAGTCAGGGGTCTGTGAGAAACAAGTCTTCAGTGAATTTGGTGATAGCCAGCCGCTAACAGATAAATACTGAGCCACCTGAAAGAGTTTCTTGTTGGGTAAGAGCTCGGTACCGCCTGAGTCACCGCGACGTGGCACACCGAGATGCACCGTAAGTGAAGAAGTATTTTAACTTGGCAGCCAATTCCTTTGTCACATATACATTACAGTGCTGGCACGCAGGGCTTTAATTGTAAACCACAATCAGGCAGCAGTCAATATGATGCTTTTCATCCCGTCCCGTCCAAGCGAGCGCAGACCTTCCAGAGCACCAGGCTGTTGCGCTGCATCGAGCTCAGAGCATGCGAGAGGAAACAAACAAACAACACCAGCCTGTAGGAGGGAAGTGATTAGACGAGCTTCAGCTGTTTTTTTCCCCCTCCTGAATGGCCTTCTTTCATCAGGATATGTTAGGACAAGTGCTTTTTCAAGCCAGGATATCAGTGGAAGACACAGTGTTCCGTAAAAGTCATCCAGTTCCTGGGTAGCATCAACAGACGCGATTTCTCTGCTCTGCACAGAATATACGATCAACCTTTTCTTTTTCTTTTCTTTTCTTTTTTTTTATGGGTTTAGAAGCGAAAGTATGTGAGCTTTACGGCTAGTTATGAATCTTTTCGAATTTACTGACTTCTGTCTGACTCTTGGGCCAGCACAATGCTTCTGCTGTTCAAAGAAAACCAGTCCAAATTAGTATGTATAAGCCACTCGTTTTTATGCTGCTAACAAACGCCGCTTACTTGGGCATTTATCACTGCTGCTGGGGGTCAAACGCGGGGGGTGTTCTCTAATGCTAGTATTTTTTCTGTTCTTCGGGAGGTTTTTTTAAAAAGCTGGAGTTTAGCTGTTTACTGGGACTGCAGGATTTAAAAATGTTTTTGTTTTTAAGCTGGGTTGGAATATCGTGTCTTGCCTTTTTCTCGCTTTTATTTTGCTAGCTGTCTTTTAGAGCAGTTGTATGAAGTGACTGAGGGTGGTAAAGTGTTCCTGGAGCGGAGATAAGGGGCAGTGTCGGGTAACAAAACCCCAGCCTTGGCAGCGAGGCACTGGGGTGCGCTGCCTCTCCCTACAGCCCCATGCTGGTCCCCTCCAAACCGGGGGAAATCAGAGGAAATCGGGGAGCACAGGTGGGGCTGGGGAAGTCCAAGCAGTCTGACCTAAGGAAAGCTGCTTTTTATAAGGTTTGTGTGTGTTTTAGGAAACAACATTTAAATTAGAAAAGAAATCTTTTTCTCAGTTGTTTCTTTAGCTTTGCTTTCCAGTTCATTTCCATGCAGATACATGCGTGGTAGCAAAAAACAAATGCCGTGTGGATTGTCTTTTTCCTGCTTTTTCTGCTCCTGCAGCACAGCTTTCTCACTTGCCTACAACTGGGAATAATCTGCTTCACTGGAGAAGATTTCCTGCCTGCGATGAAGGCGAATGTCAGGCCAGATGAACTGCTGGAGCAGGCGTTACCGATGCCTTTGGGAAGGAGTCCTGTTCTCGTCCGCGTTTCGTCCTGCTGTAGCAGTCTCAGTCAGTATTCCCTAGGGATCAAAGAACAGCCTTGGGGATATTTTTCCATTTTCCCAGCAAAGTATTTCCTAAAATTCTTGAGACAGAAATGCTGTGAATGATTTCCTTGTGCGTTATCTGACCGCTCCTTTCCTCTTGCTGAAAAACCAGCTGAGTATGCGTGAGGCTGCTATCTGGCTGAATATCCTATACATTGTGGTGGTGTCACTGCTGGTATGTAACTCCCGGCCTTTTTTTTTTAACGCTTTCCTGTTAGATCTGAGGGCAGAAGGAAACTAGACTCTTCCTGGCCCACTTATGGAGCGAACTAATACTTGTCTGCAGCAGTTCTTGCCGTTGGTGTGTGCCGGGCAGGTCGGAGCTGGGGTTTGGGATCGCGAGCAGGCTGCGGGGCTGGCGTTGAGGCACAGCTTGCTGGTGAGCCGAGCGGTGAGTGCCAGGATGCTGCGGGAGTGTAAATGGAGGAAAGCTGGTTTTAATTAGTGCGATTGTCCTGCTGGCACTTTATTAATCTGATATATGACTTAGGGAGCCTGAAACTTTAGGCTGAAATTTTAGGTTGCTTTTTAAGATTGACGGAAATCTCAAATTTAAACCTGATCCCGCTTGAAGGTTCGGTTGAAAAATCTGGGAACCTTGGCTCTGTTTCAGAGGAGAGAAAAGCTGAACTTTCAGCAGAAGCTGAAAAGGCATGCAATTATGTCTGTCTCCCAAAAACACTGGAGTAGATTGGAGCGTTAGTGCTAATTTCTACCCAGAGGCGAAGACCCCAGATAAAGCACAGAACCGACGAGTGCTGGGAGCAGAACCTCCTGTGGGATCATTTTCTGTAGCATAAATAACTCCTGGGCAGGACAGGCTCGTAATGGGGCATTTATATTTAGTTGATAGCAGACAGTAATTAACGGCGATCTATGTTTGGAAGTGCAGGACAGCAGAAAATTGGCTTTGTAACGAGGAATGCCTCTTGTGATGGTCGTTGCTTGATGTTTTGAGTGGGGTAGGAAATGCCGTGTAAGCAGTTACTGTGGCAACTAAAAGGTAGCTTAGTAGATGTTGATTTTCAGCCTTGTGGGAAATGCTAACTTTACCACTTATGTCCAAGTCTATTTCTAAAACGCTCGGGGTGCATTATGGTACCGTGTAATTAGGCTTGTGCTGGGTCTTACTGTAACGGCTGGTTTTGTTCAGCCTTCTCGTTAGCTGTGTTCTCGGGCCCGCGTTGCAGTTGACTCTGGCAATACAGTTTGTATGTGCACGCATTGTGACCTCCCTTCTTATCAGCAGCGTTTCTCCAGCTGGTTGTATCTAGCCAGAGCAGAGCAAAGCCTTTGCTATTGTGTCGATTGCTTTTTCCCCTGAAGTTTGCTCTTTCTCTTGAGCTGTACAGGTTTCATCTCCCCTCCCTTTCCCTGTAAATCTACAGACAATTTATGGTTGCATGTTCTTGTTTTTGCATTCCAGAGAAATTTTGAGAACTGGAATTAGTAGGCACTGGTTGACTCGGAACCTGATCTTAAGTCATTTCACAGGTCTAAGCCTGTAAAAGGCCTTTCCCGCTACTGTTTTTAAGTTGCAGAATTTGATTATCAAGTGATAAAGTCGTTTCCAGTCCATGACAGCCCAGGCAAGTATCTCCTGCGATGGCCAAGTAATAAAATGTTGGTGGAAAATGACACAACGCTTCATGAATAATCCTGGAGCCATGCCTCACAAGTGGCAGGATCAGCCTTTGGGAACAGCTTCTCGTGGCAAAATCCTACTGTGTTTTAACGAGGAGAAGCCCTTCCTTCCCCAGGCGAACGGACTCGAGCACACGCTTTGCTGGTACTTCCTTTCCTGACTTCCTCTGTCGTTTGTTTTCCAGCCTCAGCGAGAGCTTTTTCATGGTGAAAGGAGCAGCCCTTTTCTTACAGCAAGGAAACAGTTCCCAGGGCCAGCGAAGCCTCCAGCATCCTCACAAACATGCAGGTAGTGGATGAAATCGCATACCGAATTTCTGCTCCCTCGCGCTTTCCTGCTCATCTCGTCCCCGCTGACAGGCTAATAGCAGGCGTGGGAGGGTGGATGACTCCTCTGACTGTCACCGGGGGCCTTGTACAACCTGCTGAGGAAAACCAGGTTTTCAGCCCACTTGATTTGAATGGGAACATATGATTATTGTGTCTTTGTTTAAACTTTTGTCACTGTCTTGGAAGGGTAACTGGAGTAGAAGTGTATTCTCTGCAGACATTATGGCATTCAGCACGGCATTCTGTAGCCAGGGAAGCTTTCTGAGCCAGAGTCTGTGCTGAGTATGTATCCCTGTCTTCTGCAGCCTCAGACAAAGAAATGTCACTTGCTTCTGCTTCAGCGGATTGATCTTTGCCTTCTTTGGCCCGTGAGGAGGCAAATGCAATGGGCTGTCACAGGGCTCAGGGGTTAAGAAAGGTGGATTCCGCTCACCCTGTATTTTTATACCTTCTGCTGTTGATGGGTTTGGAATAAGTGATTACTAGGAAAGAAGAAATAAAACCGTTGGGGCATTTTGAGTGCAGGAGCATGTGGGAAAGGCACAGTGTGGTACTGTGTGTCTGCTGCTTAGTAAACACTCCAAGCACAAAGAGGCTGTTTGAATGCCAAGCTTGGCTTTGGGTGTCTTTGATTGTCAGCAATTTCATATCCCCAGCAAACATCCTACGGACGGCATTTTATCTTGTATGGAAAGTTATGAGTGCCTTACCGAGTTATTAGATGTGAACTTGTTTTGTTTTCTTGTAGATCCTTTGTTCTTTTTACTTGCTTTCACTGAACAGAAATGTACCCACTGCCTTAGCGTCTAAGTGACTTGTGGCATGAACAGTCCTTTATTTGAGACAGAAGGGATCACCCAGATCGGGCCCCTCCTGCAGCCCTTCCTCCCCAGAAGTTTCTCCTGTTCAGATATGCCCTCCATAAGGCCCTGTCTCCTTTGTTCCTTTTTTTAATCAGAATTGTTCCTCCTGCCTCTTCCTCCCCTGTCCTTGGGACACGTAACTTTGTCTTCCCTATGATGCTGTAAATGGAAGTGTCATCATTTATGCCCTTCACAGGTGGTCTTGATGGATTTGGTAGCCCCCAAATACCACACAGCCAGGTAACGCTCTTCCAAGCAGCTCGCTTCTGTTAGAATTCTCTGGGACAGCAAAGTTAATTGGCCTGCCTTAAATGTTTTCTGTTTGTTTGTTTTCACTTAAATGTCCAATTTCATTGAAAGTCCAGGCTATGCCTGTTCTTAGCGCAACAAGTTCGAGACCCCTGATGATTTCCCTGCTCTCTCTGCAGGTGATTTGCCCCAGCACCTCCAGGTGATGATCAACCTCCTTCGCTGTGAGGATAGGATCAAACTGGTAAGAAAGATGCATTTTTCTGCCCTTCTTTCTATTGGAAGCATTGGGAACAGACCTCTGTGGGGTCACGACAAGCATTGGCAAATCCTATGTTAATTATCCCCTCTAGCATGGCTAACATCTAACATGTTTCAGGAAGCCTCTGAGCTTGTCTCTGTTTCTTGTTCAGTGCGTTTACCAACTTCTGGGCACAATTACACCTAAAAAATATTTGTCAGCAATGGAAGTAAAAATTACCCAAGAGCTGGTTTGCAGAGCTTGATTATTTTTTTTTTCCTAGGCTGTCCGTTTGGAAAGTGTGTGGACAGACAGAGTCCGGTACATGGTGGTTGTATACAGCAACGGGCGGCAGGACACGGAAGAGAATATTTTGCTGGGTGTGGATTTCTCCAGTAAGGAGAGGTATGTCTAAGGCAAGGCTTGGCTTGGAAATTGGGCAGGCTGGGTTCTATGGAAAGCTTGTCAACAACAAACTGTCCTGAGCAGTTAATTTTCACGTATCTGCATACTCTATCAAGAAAAGAAACACAGTTGTTATTTTTTCTGACCATCGTGAGGGTGAGAGGGTAGTACTCTTTGTTCCAGAAAGCTTTCAGTCTCCTTAGAACCTCTGGGCTCTCTCCGTAGTTGTGGGCAAAGCATTTACTTGTAATCCATCTGTAGGGCAGTGGTATTTACCTCATCTGTGGTAGTTTGCTGTCTCCTCACTACAAAATGCTTCTGCAGACACGTTTGCAAAACTGGAACTTATTTGATCCATCGGACTTCAAGTCTGGTGATGGCATGATGCAATGGAACTGTTTGGGGAAGGTTAGTTGCCAAATAGCCTCAACAGTAATACTGCAAAAGCACCTCCAAAAACAACAAACAAATGTGTCAGTAATGAGCTGTTCCCTTTCTCTAACTGATAAGAGCTCAGAATATTTTGAAAGGCAAATAAAATACTTAGTTACTGCAGACCCTCTCACATCATTCCAGTTATAGGTGAGTAAACCAAGGCAGAAAAGTTCTTGGCTCAGAGAGGTGGGGCTGCTTTGGCAGAGCTGGAGATGGAAGTCAGAGCTTCCAGACTGTTGTTTCTGTTCTCCGGTGATTTAGCGCGCTGCCATGTTGTGCTGAGGTGGGACTTTTGTTTTCTTTCTGGGAAACCTCAGGGGATTTAAGTGGACGAAGGGAGCTTCTGCACTGCAGTGGGTCCTGTCGGTAAACTCCTAGCAGTGTCTTCCTAAGAAGATTATTGTCACTGGCTTTGATGCCGCTTCTGTGTCTGCTGTTAATTATTGCTGTTGGCGTTAGGGAGGAAATTCGACTGTAGCGTTCCCTTATGGCACACTTAGCGTGTACAGCAGGGAGTGTTGGCCGTGTCCTCTCCAAGTCCGGGGTGACCTGCCAGTAGTTTGCTCCTGGTGGTGATTGGTGGGAGACAAGAGGAAAGATGGAAAAATCATGACAAAATGTAAAGTTACCTGCTTTTTCAGTTAGTGTCCCCTGAAAGCCGGAGGTTGTGTAAATTAAGGAAAAGTTTCATGCATAAAGAAGTCTGTTGGCATTGGTGACTTTTATTGAGGGACTGCGTGGCTCCATGTTGGGGATGAAATGTCACTGCTCAGCTGTAAGTGTTCTGACTGCTGACAGTTTGACTAGTCAGGCGCTTTTGTGGGGTTTATTCCTTTTACATGTGCTTAATAGAAAACATTTTTCCTCGCAGAGCTCTAGAGTGCACATTGCCCACATGTGTGTTCAGACTGGCCTGTCAAAGCCTTTGATCTGCTGCAGAAAGTGGCTGAAGGCTTAAAAAAAAAAAAGAAAAAGAATAAAACAAACCTGTACTCTTTGCGAACTGTCTGTTGTGTGCATCTTGATTTCCTTTAAAACTTTAATATCTCAGCAGCTTAATTATTTAGCAGTTGAAAGTTACTGCCCCCCATTACAGTACAGCTTTCTTGCCAGATTGCATCTCTGAAATAAAAGTGTTCTTTTGGGTTAGGTATACTCATAAAATCCTTCTTGTCTTTTCTACCAGCCAAAGCGATGAAGTGCAAACTGAACACACAATCCTTTGAAAGGCCCCTGGGGTCCTCCTTGGAAAGGGCAGGCGGCTGCTCTGCCACCTACCAAGGCTTGCTTTCTGCCTCGCTGCAGCCCGAATCTCTGCAGCCAGATCGCTGGGATCTGCCTTTATATCCTGCTAGGGAACTTCCTTGCACCGAGCTTAAGCGGGTGATGAGCTTATGAGCAGGAAAGGTGATGGGGAAATACTGCAGTGCTTTCTGGCAGGCTGTGTGGGGGAAGAGAGGAGCTGGGATTCTGACTTCTGGCTCTCCAGCTCAGCAGAGCAATCAGCATGCTAATGTCAGAGTAGACCTTTAGACTTCAGTTGCCGGTCTCTTTATGTGTTGTACATTTGATGGCCTACGATGTTATGAGGAATTACTAGAGCAAGGCTTGAGGATTTTAAAAATTAATGAGTATTAATAATTGAGGATATTGGCATGACCGCCTTGTGGCCTATATTTAACATCCTTAACATTTCTCTTCCAGTAAAAGCTGCACTATAGGAATGGTTCTTCGTCTGTGGAGTGATACTAAAATCCATCTTGATGGTGATGGGTAAGAAACCACATTAAAAGGATAGATGTGAATGTCTTTCACTTCTGGGGGCTGCTTTAGGAGAGATTCTCTATCACTGTGCAAATGAAGTTCCAATTTTGAATTCACATCTGCAGGTTTTTTTATCCAGACACTGAGTTTTTTTTGCCCTCAGACTGCTCAGTGGAACCTGTAATACCCAGAAAATGTGTTCTGAAATCTTGCTCAAAGTGTGGAGCTCCCATTCCTGGCAGCATACAGCAGGGAAAGGTGTCCACTTGCCATTTTGGGGGGGAAGATGCTGGAAAATCAGTGATAGAAATTCTCATCCTTGATTTTTTTGAGTGCTCCTGTAGCTGTCTTGCGTTAGCTGTTCGTAGAGCGCAGCTTGAGATGCAGAGAAGAGCAGTTTGTGACTGTTTTTTTCCCCTCTCTTTCAGTGGCTTCAGCGTGAGCACTGCAGGGAGAATGCACATCTTCAAGCCAGTGTCTGTGCAAGCCATGTGGTATGGATGCTAATTAGCTTTATTGAAAAAGAGACTCTCATTTCTGTGAATAAATTAAAAACAAATAAACAAACTGCATTTTAGCATTCTCCGTAACTGGAATTTAGTGAGCTGAAGCAGAGATGCTGCTTCCCTGTGTCAGCTGGTAGCAATACTATAAAGGGACTCTGGGAGTACTGATCTGAAAACAGCATCTTCTCCTGCTTCTGTTTGGAGCAGCTGCATGCTGTTTAACACAAGGTGATGGGAAATGGCACTAATGAAATGTAGAAACGTGAAAGCCCAACTTGAATTCATCGGGCTGCAAACCCAGTCTTTCCTCCCCGTGCATACCTTTCTGTCTGGAGGAGTCTCACGACCCATTGCCAATCTGATGGCATTTCCAGTTCTCTGCCTCGTTGCTGCGGCTCCTGCCGTGTGGAAACTTTCCGTGCCACTCTGCGATCATGTTCACCTTTCAGCTCCTGTCACCCCTCCCATGTGCAGGGATTCCAAAGCACTGAAGCAGAGAGGGCTGAATCAGCAGCGGCTGTGCCAGCAAATGCCTTCTTGAAGAGGCTGCTACCCTGCCCCAAACAGAACATGGCTCTTGGCCTGGGCAATGTGCTGGCTCCCGTCAGAGCCTCATGAGATCCTAGTCCTTGGGGCATCTGATAGGAAAAAGATGCAGAGGTAGAGAAGGGTGATGTGCTAGGGATGATTTGGTACAGAAACAGATGAAACTCTTGTTCCTGTCACTTTTGAGCTCAGCCCCTCCTGTTGGCACTCTTAGATGTGGTTAATAGCTTCACTACAAGGACATCTTCACAGCACAGCCTAAAAAAAAAAGAAAAAAGGAGGAGGGAATGAAGGAAAAAGTAATGGTAGAATTTACAAAAACAAATGACCCAATTTGGCCCTGTCCCTGGAGCGTGTCGGGGCCAAGAATGCTGGTAAATATGCATTTGACTCCTTGCTGAAGGTGGTTTGAAAATTGTCCGTATTCTTTATTTTTCTTGGGTCTGGCTTTACAAGTTAGCTAATGATTAGATCCCAGAGTGGCTTGTGCCTCGTGCTTGCCTGTTAATCAGGAGAAAATGTCAGCCTCTGCCTCAGCCCAGCTCTTAGAAGGCCTCCAAGGTGCCTTCTCTGAACTCTGATACAATAAAGCTGCTGCTCTCAGAAAGCAAACTGCAACAAGCAGTGGTGAAAATCTTTTCCCTCTGTGAAATGAGATCCTGGCTCTGTGTTTGTTGCTCACATCTGCACAAATTTGTTCTCCAAACTTTCAGGTCTGCTTTACAGATCCTCCATAAAGCCTGCGAAGTTGCAAGAAGGTACAACTACTTCCCAGGTGGGATGGCCTTGGTCTGGGCAACGTACTACGAAAGCTGCATCAGCTCCGACCAGAGCTGCATCAACGAGTGGAATGCAATGCAGGACCTGGAGTCCACTCGCCCCGACTCTCCAGCTCTGTTTGTTGACAAGTCAGTTCTCAGTTTTATTATTTTATTAGAAAAAGTTGGCTTGGCTCACAAAAGAAATCTCACTTTCTCCCTTTTGTTCCTCCTTTCAATTCATAAATATCTTCAAGTGTTTTTCTTCCATTATGCTGGTCAAGTTGCTTTTAATGCAAGTCCTTCCCACCATCCCTCTGTCCAAGTTGCATCGTCTCTGGAGAGCAGAGAGCATGTTCGCAGCTCAGGAAGGAGACCTCCTCTCTGCTTACTTTCCAGGCCAACTGAAAGGGAACGAACAGAACGCCTCATCAAAGCCAAACTCCGGAGCATCATGATGAGCAAAGACCTGGAAAATGTGACTTCGAAGGAGGTAAATATAAAAATTCCTGCTACCTAATTCTTCCTGCTAGGCTTCTTTTCCAAAGAGTGTTGTACTGACAGAGACACCAGATGACTGACTCCTCAGTGCATCCTTGTGAATTACACAAGCCAACATAGCACTCTCAAAAGATGCAGTTGGTGGGTTCAGCCCTCACCGCTGTGAGTGTACACGGCTGTTTTAGATGAATATCCTGGACTTCATTTGCTCAGGGACAACACAGAGCAAACGGTGTGCTAAAACCAGTGTCTTTATTTTTGTTGGCTTAATCTTAAGGTTTTATTTTCTTTGTTCCTGAACAAAGTCAGAGAGGCATACAGGCAAAACTTTGCTGGTGAGCCTCTGGATGAAGAATCACAAGTCAAGGCTAAAACTAGTTTGGATCTGTCCCACAGGGTGATGTAAATGTCTGCATCCGCAGTGCAGGCATTCTCAGAGTAAATGGTAAGAGTTCTTTTTGGGTTCAATTTTTGTTCGTTTTGCAAGGAAGGCTGTTAAAATGCAGGGCTTTCCTTCCTGAAGCTTAGCACTGAAGGGTTCGGATGCACTCTTGTGTAACAGCAGCATTACAAGTTGTAGGCGTAAGCTGAGAACTTGTCTGTCTGTTCATGTATTCTTAACTCTTGGTGCAGTCAGGATGGTAGGATTTTTTTCCACCATTTTCCAAGGTGGGTTCAACAAAGTTGTGTTGCTTTGCGTTACGCCTTCTTGAAGCTGAGGTGCAGTGAAAGGACTGTACGTCTGTGTCGGGACATTTTGAAAAAGGGAGGCTATTAAAAAGCTTTCTCTTCACCAGTACTGCCACTGTTCACTTCTTGCTCCTAATGGGCTTCTTATTTGTTTCTTAGTTGTTCTCCAGGGTCTTGTTTTTTTATTTCAAGCTTTTTTTTTTTAAGAAGCAGGTACCTCTAAAATTATGTTTTGTACGTGGATGTTATCTGAAGCTTTCTTTACAGATCTTAAATTTGTGGGCCTAAAATACTTGGAAAGATGCCACATAGTGAGATTCCTTGTTTCTAAAGGGTCAAATCCCTGCTGCTGTCTTTAATGAAGTATAGAAAAAGTATTTTGTAGAGGAGTGCCAATAAATGTTTCTATTGAACAGACGTGATTCTAGGTGGCATCCTTTGTTTTCTGCTCTGCAGATACGAAATGAGCTGGAGAAACACATGAATTGCAACTTGAAAGAATTCAAGGAATTTATAGACAATGAAATGCTGCTTATCCTGGGTCAGATGGACAAACCGTCTCTGATTTTTGATCATTTGTATCTGGTAAGTTGCTGTAATAGGAGCTCCAGATGAGCTGGAGACTCAGTGGGAGTGAGCTGACAAGCCAGGGGGCTCAGGGGGATCTGTATTTGGTGTCAAGGCTGAATTGTGCAGTGTGAGCAAAAGATTACAGCCTGCTATCCAGCCCTCCATGCGGAATACTCAAGGACTCTTATTGCTTGTAAAAGCAATGATTATATTATATTTCTATCAGTGGAGATCATTATTTCAAAATGAACGGAGGGAATCTAGCTGTGGGTGCTGCCCTGTGTGCTGAAGGTGATGGGGGTGATGTGCTCCTCGAGTTCTATGCAAAAGCAAAAGGTGTGCGTTGTGTGTCATCTTTTGCCACTAGATGGTACTGCAAGCAAAACCAGGCGCTGCCATCTGGAACAAAGACTTGCTTGAGATGAGCACATTTGTGCCCATTATGCTTGGGTCACTTCTAGTTTGTTTTTCCTGGAGAGAGTCAGAGGAAATGTTGATGTTTGGGGGCAAAAATCTGCTTTTTAAAACCCTTTCTGGCTTTTCATTTTGTGGATGTGGCGAGATCCAAGGTAACCACCCCCAGAACTTTGAAGATTTGCCTCGCTTCTCATATACCTGTGATCGCAGTCACGCCACGTGTAATTACTTGTCTTTCTCTGCACTATTTGTCTCCGGTTAAAAATCCAGTGTCTGGGCCATAATGACGTGGGATAAACTGTCTCTGACTCTCATGTCATATAGGATTTTTTTTTCTGCACAGCCCCTGGCCTTGTAGTCCTTAATTCTTCTGATTTCAGAGGGACTGGGAACTGTCCTTGTGCTGCATTTGAGGATGAGCCTGGTGGGGCTGCTAATGTAATCCAGGCAGCGTCCTGCACTCCCCACCGCGTCCTGAAACTGGTGCGCTAATTGTGCCCTTCGGAGGCTCTCAGCAGTATTTCAGTTGACAGCTAAGGAATGAATATTGCTGAGGCTGGGGCACTGCAGAATCTTAGAAAACGGGGAGGGTCTCAGGCTCCTTTGAAACGTGACTTACTGAAATGTGACTTACCCGTGGCTGTTGCAGGGGTCAGAGTGGAACGCCTCTAACCTGGAGGAGCTGCAGGGCTCGGGGTGAGTACCGCTCCTTTCAGGCTCTGAATCCTTCAGTCCTTTGGGTCCATTCCTAGCCATGTGGGTAACTTATCTTCGGGACCTCGATTAGGAAGTCTTTCCTAACTCATTTCCATCACAGGTGGAATGAAAATAACAAAACCTTTAATTTTTGAAGTGTATCAGGATCTCTGACACCCCACCCCCTTAGCAAGTAGCAGCCAAGTGTGCAATGGACACGCTTAGTGTTGTGTCGGGTGTGAGTTCCTGCAGGCTGTAGAAGAGCGATTACAGCACTGCATTTAGGAAAAACTCGATCGAAATGGAGCAGAACTTCCTGGGGATGAGCAAGCTCTGTCTCACCTGCCCAGACAGGCAGCTGCAGGGCTGTCTTTCACCACGCTCTCATCACCGCAGTGCTCCTTGGCGTGATTTACTTTCACGCTTTTTGGACGAGTAAGAGTTTTGCAGCGTATAAATTTTTGCTGCTTGCCCAAGGCATACACCAACCCTGACATGAGAAACTGAAAACTATTGCTCAACAGCATGACTAAAAATGTTTTAGTTTGGAGTCCTTGGGAACAGATGTCTGAACATCTTTAAGCAAGGAAATCGACCGGCATGTTAATCCTTCTGATCTGTGGTGAGGGTATCGTGACGTGCAGTGTCCAAAAGTCAAAGCTGGACAAATTCTGAAAGAAGCATCCTGTGCCCTTGTTTTGTCTGAATGGTGTGAAGTAATAAATCAATATGGGCATTCTTTCTCCCAGGGTACATTGTAAACCTTGCCATAATATTTGGCAGGAATCAGGGGATACCATGTGGCTATTTTATATTTTTGTTCAGAAAGAAGAGAAGAGGTTGGTTTTGTAGCTAAAGCCTGCAGTTGAAAATTGTGATTCCTGGGTTCTGCTCCCAGCTTCTGCCCAAGTGAGCCACTTGCAGCTGTTGCACTTCTGGGATGCTGAAAGAGAAAGCGTGCAGCAAACGGGGGAGTTTTTGAGTAGGTTACGAAGCCTTGGCAGATGGGCTAAAATAAACTTCTCCCTCTCTTGCTGTGTTGAATGGGATATGCTGGTAGTGGGAGATGAGTGACTGGACAGGCCCTGCATGTCATGTGTGTGACTTGTGTCGTGGTCTGTCCTGGGGATCAGGATTAAGGCTGTAGATAAAATCTTACAGCTCACGTGTTGTCAGATTTCATGGACTTCATGTGTACTGGTTCCCCTTCCATGACCATGGTGGTTTAACTCTAATTTTCCTTCTCCACAGCATTGACTACATTTTGAATGTGACCAGGGAAATAGATAACTTTTTTCCTGGTTTGTTCGCCTATCACAACATCCGGGTGTACGACGAGGAGACCACAGACCTCCTGGCTCACTGGAACGAGGCGTATCACTTCATCAACAAGGCCAAGTAAGTGGGCTGGGAGACGTGGCTCGGTGTGAGAGCACAGCCGAGCCCCAGCAGAAACTGCTTCAGGTCTGGGTGACAAGAGTGACACCGTGCCCTGCGTGCTGGACCCTCCTGAAGCCACACCGCAGCCAAAGGTGGCAATGGGGCTTTCGTGTCACACCTTTTCCCAGGGGTTTTCTGTGTCCCTGGAGCTTCCGTGTTCTCTGTCTCTTCCGGCGCAGGCATTAACCCGCTCCTAGCCTACGGTTTTCATTTATTACTATGATTTTTGTCTTGCTTCCAAAAGGAAACGAGGACATTTCCTCTGCTTGAGGTGTTCTGGCAATATTCCAACACATGTCCGTGTTGGACTAGCCCAAGAGATGGTGACAAAGCCCACGAAACGTTGCTGGGCCTTTACACTCGGGTTGTTGCTGATTATTCCTGTGTCCAAAGACTTGGGCAGGCAGGCAGGGGGCTTGGTGGTAGTCTCTTGGTGGCGGCATGGCTGAGGCTGCCCTTCTCTACCTCTGTTTTTCGGGAGCAAGGTTCTTCTCGTGGCCAACTTAGTCCAAGTCATTTTTCACCTACCGAGCTAAGGCGTTAGGGTGGTCAGGAGGACAAAGCACTGCCCCTCCACCATTTAAATGCTAACAACAGACACAACAACCAGAAAGATGAGACACTGTCCTTTTTGTCCTGCAGGAAGAATCACTCCAAGTGCCTGGTGCACTGCAAAATGGGCGTGAGCCGGTCGGCATCTACTGTTATAGCTTATGCAATGAAGGAATTTGGCTGGTCACTGGAAAAGGCTTACAATTACGTGAAGCAGAAACGCAGCATTGCAAGACCAAACGCAGGCTTCATGAGACAGCTTTTGGAATACGAAGGCATTTTAGATGCAAGGTAAGGCGACAGAATGAATGGAAAGGTGGCTTGCAGGAAATAAAAGGACCTGGTTGTAGGCAACACCTCTGGTGTTTCAGTATATCACAGAATACTAATGGAGTGCCGTGGATTTCTGTTCAGGCAGTAGGTTCCTCTGCCACGGAGCACAACACGTGTTGCAATACAAAGACGGTGACAGAGCGGGCATGGTGGTGCAGTCTGAAGGCAGACCACCGTACAGAGGGGCTCCCCTTCGAAGGGCAGATGCAGAAGCCTGGGTTAATTGTGCTTTTCTAAACCTTTTCTATGCCAGGCCTCCGCGGATGGAAATTAGCTGTCTTCTAGGGAGATCTGCTGTGGTTTATTTCATTGAGGGTTTCTCTGTGCTTGGGAAGCGTGTTTGTATTTCTCAGCAGCCAACACTGTTCAGCAAAACATTGTTCTTGTTTTATGAGGCAGAACTGAGCTCAGGCAGTGTTGGAGGCACATCGTTCGCAGTTCTGGGTGACCATGCCAGTCATGAGGCTTTGTCACTGCAAGTGCTGTAGTATCTAATAAGGGTTCTGCACGCTCGACTTGGCCTCTGCTCTAGTGGGGAAAGAGGAGGAAAATTTTCACTCTGGTTCAGCAGAAACTGTGCCGTGAGATGTGGAGAGGTGTTGGTTCAGGGCATTTAGCACTGGCAGACGTCTCTGTTCCCATCGTGTCTGTGGTGCAGGGCCCTGCCAAGAGTCTGCTGGGCCAAGGAGATGCTGGAGTAGGCAGGCGTGATGGGCGAAGGCCTGATTCTGGAGATGGCTTTGCCCAGGTGGGAATGCAGGGCTGCATTTGCCAGCCAGCCTGGCTGTTTGGGGCTGTGAATCTCCTCCGTGTGAAGAGAGGGAGGGATGCTCCTGCAGCCGAGCAGCTGTCAGCTTCTGCCATGGCTGTCAGCAGCAGCTTAACTGTTCTCACTCATCTCCCTGTCCTTTCCCCCAGCAAGCAGCGCCACAATAAGCTGTGGAAGCAGCAGGCAGAGAGCAACCTCCCTCAGAACACAGACGGCAGCACGGGCTCGGGCGACTTCTTACTCGAGAGCTTAGACGTCGACCTTGAAAACCGCCTGGCTGACCTGGACACCCCGTCGCAGTCGGTGTACCTGGACAACCGAGCCGGCCCAGAAGTGCCTGCGGGGTATAATTACTGCTTCCGCCGCCTCTCGGACACGCTGCTGGAGAACAAGGTGCCCGGTGACAGGGAGAGCTTCTTCCACGTGGAGGAGCTGGAGCGGGACGCGCTTGCGGAACGTGCCACCTCGCTGGTGAGGCAGCCTCCGTCCGTGCCTTCGGAGGGGAGGCCGGAGGTGGTGAAAGGCCTGGAGACAGCGGAGCCACTGTCGGAGCTGAGCGGTTTCCAGGAGGTGAAGAAGAAACTGGACTTCAGCCCCCGGAAGGCAAGGCTGGTGCTGGGCCCCGGGGAGCCAGGGGAGGATGGTATCAGGGAGGAAAACCCAATGGAGAAGTGGAAGCATCGTTTGTCCATGCACAAGGAGGAGAGCAGGCTTAATAGAGAGAACTTGAATAACAACAACAGCAAAAGGAGTTGCCCAGAGGATTTTGAGGTGCGTATGGAGTTGAAACGTAGGTGATTAGCATGGCTGACTCTACTGCAAGTGAAATTGCTCTTCTCATCTTCATAGCACAGTTTCATTTGACTTGGATAAAGCCTTTCATTCCATGATGAGCTTCTTCCTTTTCGAAGTGCTTCTGAACATGGCTTTGCTTGCCCAAGCTATGGATTTAGATGCCAGAGAGAGAGCACACAGATGTGAGTGCACTGTAAGCTGCTTTGGGCAACTTGCTTGCATGACCATCGCTCAAAACGGTAGGTATTCTTCCACTGAAAATGTTGTCTGCGGGGAAAGTACGTGGCTTTTGTTCCTGCTGCAGGGCCTGAAGAGAAGTGAAATGGGCTTCCTTTCAAAGCTGCCTGGCTGTAAATCTGTGTTAACGATCTGTGCATGTCGCTCTGGCGATGTGCTTTCAGCCCACATTTACCTGTACCTGTTTTCTTTTTTGCAGCACGATGCCGTATTTGGGATCCTCAGTAAAGTCAAACCTCCCTACCAGTCGTGCGCTGACTGCATGTACTCCTCGGCCGGTTTGTCTCCCGACTCCTTCGGGGAGCAGTGCGAGAAGCTGAACCCCGGCTCCGCGCGTCACAGCTCCACCATCTGCACGCAGCCAGCCCTCCTCTCCCACCTCCCCTCCGGCTTGGCAGACCACCTGCCCAGCAAGGCGCGCGCAGAGGAGGTAATCAGAACTAAAAATAACGAGGCTCCGCTTCCTCTGTCAGCGGGAACTGGCACTTTGGAAGCTGGTACTTGTAAATCAGTGGCTGATCAGCAGTGCAGCGTTTCAGAGAAAGGAAAGGACGCACCAAAAACCCCGGTCAAAACCCTGCAGCCCAGGAGAAACTCACACTGTGACAAGAGCCTCCTTAGTGCAGAAGTGGTGAAAGAAGAGCCTCTAGCCAGAAAAGACAGCAAACCCACCAAGGATCTGAAGTACTTGTTGTTCAGTAAAGACTTAGAAAAGCCGACTGCGAACAGTTACTTAATGCAGCATCAGGAGTCTCTCATTCAGCTGCAGAAAGCGGGCTTGGTCAGAAAACATACCAAAGAACTAGAGCGGTTGAAAAGCCTGCCCTCAGATGCTTCGTCCCTGCTCAGAGAGGGCTCCCTGAGCAGGGCTGAGCCCAGCATCGTGGAGGAAAGCGAAGACCTGATTTCACATCACGGCCTTGTACCCCTTCTGAGACCAGCACCGTTGATACCTGAAGATGCCGAAAACGAGGCAAAGTTAGAGGTCAAGCGCTTGTTGGAGGGGATCTCTCAGAAAACCTCCACGCCGGTCGTGTGCAGGTTGGAGCACACGAGCAGCTTCACCAAGGACTTCCTGAAGACCATCTGCTACACCCCCTCGTCCTCCCGGAGCTCCAACCTGACGCGCAGCTCCAGCAGCGACAGCATCCACAGCGTGCGGGGCAAGCCCGGCCTGGTGAAGCAGCGAACTCAGGAGATCGAGACCCGGCTGCGGCTGGCTGGTTTGACTGTTTCGTCTCCTCTGAAAAGGTCCAATTCCCTCGCCAAGCTGGGCTGTCTTAACCTGTCCTCCGAGGACTTGTCCAGCGACATGGACGTGTCGACCATAACGGACTCGAAAGAGGCCGTTTCCAGCGAGTCTTCCGTGCTCTGTGAGCCACAGCCCACTCCGAGGAGTGCGGATGCCAGCTCCAAGCTGGCGGCGAAGCCAGCTGTCGGAAACTTGAAGAACACGCTTTGGATGGGCAAAAGTTGATGCCTTCTGTGGGGGGAGTAAGAGGGAGGCTGGCTTTCCGGTTTTTGGTTTTTTTTTTAAGGTGTTTATTCATTGCACCGATGCAGTTTTATCATCTGACTTGCAGTAGTTGATCCGATGCCGCCTCTTCTTCCCCTCCGTGTACTCTTCACTGGGGAGAGAAAGAAACGTGATGGGTCATGATGAATGGCACAAGGGAAAATAAAATGTATTGCATGGCTTAGAAGAGGACTGTGTGTGAATTGCCTGTTGTCCTGCAGGATGCTACTTCTAGTACTGTTTGCCAAGTATAATAATGTGGTGTTGTGTGTCTATATATGGATAGATACTTACATCTCTTCATCTATCTATATATATAAAATGCTGAAATGCTCCGTTTCAAAGTCTCAACAAAATAATTAGTCATGACTTTTTTTTACAGAACAAACACAAGTCTCTAGCTAAAACAAGCGCTTGTGGAAAAATCCTTAAAATGGTGACGTGAACACTACCTCTGTTCTTGCTGACTTTCAGTCTTGGTTTGTTTTTGGTTTGGTTTGTTGTTTTTCTTTTGAGAGGCTTTTCCCACAGTGCTTACCGTTGACCGAAGGCATTCCCGTCCTGGTAACTGTAAAGTCCCGGAGGAGTGGAGACGGGCTTTACGGCACTGAGTGCTCTCGTCACGTGAAGGAGTGTAAAGCTGTGTTCGTATCGACGGTGTGACCTGCTGGCGTTAGTCCCTTGCTGCGTGACCAGGTGAATTGTCGTTGTCTCATGTCGGTGACGGAATGGCATCCGGACTGTGGTGCTGCCGGAGGCTCGTGCTCACGTGGAGAGGTGTCTTGTCCTTTGGGTGTTCTTGCTGTCGTTGTGGTTTGTAACGTCCCGGTAATAATGACGAGCCTGGCCAGTAAGTGACCGTGGACCCTAGTGAAGCTTTGTGTGGTGCTGTGTCGGCGGTGGGGACCCTTGGTCAGGCCGTCGGTGGCACGCGGTGCCTGGGAGGAGCGGTGGCTCTCCCGGTGCCCTGTGCGCTGAACCCCCAGCAGGCAAGAGGTGAATGTGCATCTTCTGCGATGAGCGCTGGTGTCTTTGGGGGATGAGGATCGGTTCCTGTGCCCTCGCTTTCCCTGCAGCGTGTGGCAGTGGGGAAACTCCCACGGTGCTGCCAGGGGGCGAATCCTGCTCTGCCCTGGGGGCGCACAGCCCATGGGACACGCAGGGTTTGGGGACCCAGCACAGGGCAGCGGCACAGCAGGGTGCTCGTCCCACCTCCCCGAGCTGTGCAGGGTGGTTAAAGAACATTGGGATCCTCCCCGCGGCACTGCAGCCGCCCACCAGGTGAGGCTGCCAAAATTACGGTGGGATTTGGCCACTGGCGAGCGAGTCCTGGCGTAGAGACCGTGCTGCCTCACCCCGGACCCGCTGCCTGCGCGACCTGCGAGGCCGACTCAAAGGCTGCGTCCCTGGGAGGGCCCTGCAGACCTGAGCACGAGCCTCGGGCTTCAGGCCTTGACCATCGAGCAGAAAAATGGGCTCACTGCCGAGAGACCAAAGCAGCAGCGAAGGTGCGGGTGAGGGAAGAGCTTGGGAAGCATTTAGGGGATGTGCTCCCAGTGCCAGCGCTCCCCACGTCCCCCCCAGAACCGTGACAGCTGCCCGCTCCTTCAGGGCCGTAGCTTGAAGCAGGCCTGGGGGTCAGAACAGACCTCGGAGGTCAGGGATGGCAAACTGATGTCTGCTTGTGAACGCGCAGGCTGGGAGGGTGAGCTCCAAACCCGTACGAGCTCCCTCAAAGCCGTTCCTAAAAATCCCCTCGCTGAGGTGAGAGAGGAAGCAGGACTGCGAGCCGTCGTTCTGCGTCTGTGGTAATCAAAGACAATTCCTTGAGAAAGGGAGCTGTGTTTTAATGCCCTAAATACCCAGAACTTACTTTTTTTTTTTTTTCCCCCTTGAATGTAAGACCCAACCCTTTTATATTAAGTGTAAGGAATTACGGGGACTGGGAATCAGCAAATGAGCGTCCCTCTTTAAGGAGTCTTAAATTTCATGGACGTTTTAAAAGGCACGCTTCCTGTTGTCCCGTGAAAGGTGCTTGGACGTGGAAGCTCGGCGGGAGGGAACCTGGAGGAAATGCGCGAGTCCTTGCCTTGTTTAGGGTGGGAAAACAGGAGCTCGTTTTGGAACCAAACCTTCCCCGGTGCTCAGTGTCTGCCTGAAGTGTCCTGGCCCCGGGGGCTGGCAGTCCCCGCAGTCGTATCGTTGCTGTCCGTGTCTGTACCGGATTCTGATGCCTGCAGGGTGCCAGAGGACGGGCAGCGGGGAGGCCGGGGCGCTGCCCGATGCCTGCAGGCTCCCTGCAGCCACCCAGGGCCCGTTTTGGTGCCACGCTCCCCCCGTGGCTCCCAGCCGGTCCCAGCGCGCCCTGAGGCTTGCAGGGGCCGCTCGCGTGGCCGCTCATGTTCGACACCGTGCGTTTTGCCAGCTCCTTTCCCAGCCCTGCGGACACCTTCCTGCGCTCCCCGTTGCTGCCCGGCCAGGGAAGAAGCAGGGACTCGGCTTTGAAGAAGCTCGGAAAGACGCCCTTAGCTGATGCAAGCGAGCACGTTCGTTTCCTTCCTGTTTTCCTGAGTGCCTGCCAAGCCCTGCTGTGCACCAACGGGGGCACGGCGCGGTGCCACCGATGCCCCTGCGCAGCCTCTGTGCGGCACGACGCCGTCGGGCAGGGGCGTAGTTCAGGACGAGCTGTGCTCGCGGCCAACGTGCGCTAGAAGCACTCGTGTGCCATTTTGGAGGGGTTCGTAGCCAAACCTGACGCTTGCAGACTTTGTTAGATTTGTTGCATGAGAAGGTAGATGTCTCTTTTTCCTCTTCCACGTATCGTAATTGTTCTTTCACAATTGAGTGCCTTAAGAATAGTTTACAAATACTGTGTATTTATGCTGAGCTGTTAAACTCTGCTGTTTGCTGTTCATTTTTTTTTTTGGTGCTTTTGGTGTATCTGGTGGCAGTGAGGCCGTTACCACTTCCGCACGTCGACCTCCCAGCCCGCAGGGCTCGGCGCTGCTCGCTGCTTCCCCTCCGCCCGGCGCAGAGCCGCGACAAGGCAGCGCCGTGCGCGGTGCCCCCGTTTATCTATGCATTGTTCATCGAAGCGCAGAAATGGGGGGGCCCGGGGGTGCTCAGCCAACTGCCAGGCATGGCCCCAACCCAGCCCCATCCCGACAGAAAACCCCAAATGCACAAAACTGGCACCTTATTTCCAGCCCGGGCGTTGTTGGTCCGTGCGATGCCCGTAGGCGTCCTGGCTGGGCCCGGCGGGTGGCCCGGCAGCGGCTGCAGGCAGGAGAGGGGTGGGTGAGTAACGTGGAGCTGTCCCAGCGCATTGCTGTACTCTATGATAACAGTGTTCCTTTTTTCATCGTATTTCTCAATTCTGGTTTTATATTTAAATGCGCAGTATCTTTTGTACTGTACGTTTGCGGTAGGGGATGCATAATGCACTTTTTTTTACTTTGGTTTGTAAAAACGTACTGTATATTTTATGTGCTTCTTGTGAGAAAAATAAACTTTTTTTTTTCCTTTTACAAACGTGGTTTGCAGTGGTTTTGGAGGTGCGGACAGATCAGCCTGTCCGTGGGGAACAGTGGGGTGGAAAGAGAAGGATGCGACCAGCGTGAAATGTCCGAGCAGCGGACGCCCCCGGCACCCTTTGCCCCGTGAAATCTCTTCCCAGCTGTGCTCCCGGCTGCCCTCTGCCTCCCTGGGGTCCTGGCTCTTTTCTTCCACCCTGAAGGCCGGATGGGGAGCTGCCTTTGTCCCTCTTGGTTGTGTCCTTGCCGTGCTGGACATGTTTTAGCTGCCCTGCTGGGACAGCGAGCAGCGCAGAAATGCACTTGGGTTGTGGCGTGGGCTCACCTGCAGGTTTATTAAGGGGAAAAGGGAACAAAATAGAAATATGCTTAAATCCCAGAGGCAGAGGTAGAACAGAAATCAGTATTTCTCTGTCCAGCCTCTTTTCAGAGCCCCAGGCTGGCTCTGAGGACCTGCAGGGAGCGAAGGCTGGCAGCAGAGCAGTCACACAACAGCGACGCCTGCTCCGTGCCGAGCCGTCCCCGCGCAGCGCGGGGCAAGGACTTATTTGGAGAGGGGCCTCGGTGCTCCGGCAGCACCGGGGGCTCTGCAATCCCACCGAGCTGCCCAACGCTCTCCTCTGGAAAGCAAAACCCAGCGTTGGACCCGGGGAGCTGAATCTTCTGCCCCGAGCCGAGCCTGCTGCCGCCCCCGATCCGCCCGGCGCGAGCCCAGCCCTTCCTGGGCATCCACCAAATTTTGCCTTTAAAGGCAAACAGCGAGCATCGGCCCCGCAGCCCTGCGAGGAGTCTTGTTACGGCCCGGGATTGTTCTCGCTCTCGGAGCCGCTTCAGGGAGGAACATGTCAGTGTTTACCTTGGCAGAGGAGCAAGGCGCAGGCTGGGGATGCTCTCCACTCTTGGCACCCTTTGCTAATTGCCTCAACGAGTTGTTAACCCCCCCCCCCCCCGCCCCCATCAGAAATATTTGCTTTTTAGGTTTTTCGGCGCTGCTGTGGGCAGGCAGCGTCCATCGTCCACCTGCCAAGGGCAGCCGAGCCTGGAGTCCTGCTGGCCCTCCTCACTTTGGGTGGCACCAGGGGCAGCGCGGGGCCGGGCGCAGGATCTGACCCCGCTGGCGCTGGCAGCCAGACCAGGGAAGGAGCCGACGTTTGCTGCTGGCTTCACGCCTCGCTGGTGCTAGCATCCCCACTCCTCACGTGCACGGGGTGAGGGTGTCCGCAGAGTCACGGGGCTGAATTAAATGATTTAGCTCCCCCCGCAGCCCCAGCAGGGCCGGGTGCGTGTCACGGGAGGCACGACTCCCGGCTGCGCTCGCAGCGCCGTGGGGATGCGGGCAGCAGCTCCCCAGCCGGGCAAATGGGCTGCAAGTGATGGAGGGGCGAGTTTTGGGCTCCTTGGGGTTGGCTTGGGGAGGTTTTGGTCTGCTCGGCCCTGAGAACATCTCGGTGGGCACGGAGCCCTGGCCAGGAGCTGCGCAGAGCCCCCCGGCTCCGTGTCAGAGCCCACCCGGGACACCAAGTTCTGGTTTTTTGTTCTGGTGTCGGCGGAGCAGCGGCTCTCGGCGGCGCCGCGCTCGTTAGGGCCGAATGTCACATCCTGTTGTGATGTTGCCATGGCAAACCCGGGCAACATCTGGAGCAACTGCGTTCCCTCCGAGGGCCGTCAGGGCCTTATTTATAGCAGAGCCAGCGCGGAGCCCCCGTGGGCAGCTCGTGGCTGGGGCACAGCCGGGCTCCCGCGGGACCGTTCCCCAGCCCCCAGCCCGTCCCGGCTGCATGGTTTGGGGCTGGAGAGCAGGCGTCGTGCTGCTGCTGGGGGGAGAACTGGGGCTTGGCAGGCGGGCGAGGGTGGTTTCAGTGCCAAAGCAATGCAAAGGGAGAAGCGGGGCAAGGACCAGGAGACGCTGCTGCCCCTCGCGGGCTGCCCGCAGCCCCAGCACGAAGCCTCTGGGGCTGTTTGTGCTGGGTCACGGTCGGACCTCGCTCTGGCTGTCCAAAGAGGTAGAAACGGGGAATGTTTTCCAGAGCAGAAGCTTGGAGGTGGCACTGCCCAGGAGCAGCGGGGCTCAGCCCGCAGGCGCCCACGTTTTGTCCTGGTCATGGCAGCCGAGGATGCTCCGGGGAGCTGTGGCTGGGCTCGCCACATTCATGCCAGCCTCAGCCCCTGCCCTGGCACCACGACTGCCCTAAAAGCGTCCTCCTAAAAGCGCGGCCGTGATTGCCATTTCCTTTTATGCAGACAGCCCGGGAGCAGGCACGGCGTCGCTCCCCCGTCGGGCTTTCCGTGGAGTTCGATAAGCAGCTCCCAGGGGAGAGCAGGGCGGCCCCGGTCCATGGTGGCTCCTCCCGGGCTCGGCCGCGGGCTCAGGGCCTTTTCCCCTCCGTGCTTTGCCCGCAGAGCTGGGGAGAAGCTTTGTGCCGCCGGCTTGGTTTCGCTGAGCCCCTCCTGGCAGGCTGGGGGTGACAAACTCAGGGTGTGCCAGCCCCGCCGTGCACCTGCCAGCCCCACCATCAGGATAATGTCTCATTGAGAAAGAGAAAATAAACTGGTTTTGCTACGGGCAACCAGGCCATTGCCTCAAAGAGAAAAAAAAACGAGTTATCGACCAAGTGTCTGGTGCCCCTGGAGGGTTTGTTTTGGGCAGCCTCGGCAGGGGCTGAGCCCTTCCAGCGGTAACAAACGGTGTTTGGTCTCGCTGCGGAGCGGCTCCACGGCGTGCTCCGAGAAATCTCCCCGCTGATAAGGAGCGCGACAGAAGTCATCCCTCGCAGCCTCCCGCGCTGGCTGGCAGGGCAGGGAGGCGATGCTGACTTGGGGTAACACGGGGAGCGGCGCCCGCTCGCGTGCCCTTTGGGACAGTTTAGGTGTTTTTCTGCGTCCGGGCCCAGGATCCTTCCCCAGGGCCGCGCGGGGCGGCCGGCAGCGCTGCACCATAAAAGGCAAAGCGCTGGGGAGCCGCTCGCGATGCGGCCGGCGCGGCCGCTGCCATGCCAGGCATCCACGGCTGCGCGGCCAGGGCCCGAGCCTTGCAGCCCCCCGCTCCCCCCTCCGCAGCCGCCGGAGGCTTTGCAGGAGCCTGCTTGGCAGCATCCGAAGGGAGGCCCTTCCTGCTCGGGGGCTTGTTTGGAGAAACACCCGGCACGCTTAGCGGGGGGGGGGTTTGAGAAGTTAGGGTTTGCAGGCTCCTAAGGGGGAGCTTGTTTCCGAGGCTGCTGTTGGGTTTCGCCGTTTGTCTCGGGTGGACGTCTCATGCCCCAGTAATTCCCTGAGCCATAACGTATTCCTGCCGATAAGTGCGGCCGCTCCGTGTCTCCGCGAGCTTTACACGGAGCGTATCCGGCCCCGGCGCCGGGGGCCCCGTGCCAGCACCGCGCCGCTTCCCAGCAAGGAGAGGGCTTGGGGGCACTGGGGGGGTGCCAGGCGCTGCCCAAAATCCGCGGCGGAGCCGAGGGGGGCGATCCTGCCCGCAGCAGCTGCAGCGTTTGGCCTGGCAGTAAATCAGTGGAAGCAGCGAGAGCAGAGGGGAGCCGGGGGTTTGTCGCTGCGCGGGACCTCGGGGAGTTGTCGCTGCAGCGGGCTGGGGAAAGGAGGAGAGCCCCCGGAGAAAGATGTGAATGCGGAGTGAGTCCTGCCTGTGAGGGGCTACGGGCCAGCAGAGGAGAAGCTTCTGCAGCAGTTCGGGTGGGCTCTGCCTGGGCAGGGAGCAGCTCTGTGCCACGAGGGAGCCCCCTGCCCCGCCGCCGGCCGCGGGCTCCACCGTGCCAACGTGCATTTTCCACCCCGGCTGGCCGTGAGGCTGCGAGCCGCCGGTTCACATGACCCAGGCTCGGAGGCTTCCAAGCTGTCCCCGTGTCTCTCGCAGCGCCGGAGGAAGGAGAAGGCGGTGCCGACGGTCTGCCGAGACCCAAGGTGGGAAGGGAGCCCGGGGCGGGTGGACCGGGGATCACGGGGACCGAGCTGGCAGCCATGGAAGCATCCACCTGGCAGTCCTGTGGATATTTACGGGATGACACAAGTCAGGCACGAGGCAGAGACTGCGCCACGTCCCGGGCAGCCTCCGCAGTGGCATGCCAGGATTACGCCCTGCTGCAGCAGAGTCCGCGCGGCCAGGAGGGCCTGGGGCACCTTCCCCAGCCCGTGGCCGAGGCGCACGTCCCTGCCGGGGCCCCGATGAGCAGCAGCTCGGATGAAGGCGCCGCACGGGCAGGGCGCGGGAGAGGGGAGGAAGGAGAAGCCCCTCCGAAGGTGTACGAGATGCAGGTCGGGCACAGGTGGCCGGGCTCCAGCCGGACGGTGAAGCCCGTGGTGTACCGGCTGGAGGAAAGCGAGTACCGGCGGCTGCTGCAGGAGGCAGAAGCAGAGCCTGACGAGGAATGGGAGGCAGAGTACGAGGTACCTGTGCTCCAGGAGAGCTACCCCGGGAACGGGAAGGTGGCGAGTCCGAGCCTCAAGAGGATCAACGCTTTGCAAGGAGCCCTGCGCGGGCAGCTGAGCCGCTCGGACTCGGAGAGCAGCGTGGAGAACCGGCAGGTGAATAAACCCATGCCGAGCTGCCCCTCGGAGGGGAACAAACCCAGCGTCCCCATCAGGTCAGACAGCTTCGAGCGCAACGCCTTGCTCATGGATTACATCCTGCAAAGCAAGCAGGAGGCAGCGGCCGCCGTTTCCCACGTCCCCAGGGACAGCAGCAAGGCGGCCGAAGGCTTCAGGCAGGCGCTGGGCTTCGCCCCGCCGGCCGGCGGCACCCCGGACCCTTGCCAGAACGGCGAGGAGGACGCGGTCAGGAAGCCCGAGGTGGACTGGCAGGTGGCGAAGAGCCTGGAGAGGATGTTCTCAGCGGCTGCAGCGGCTAGAGACTCCGGGAAGCTTTCAAGGCAGAACAGCAGCCAGCTCCTGGAGAGCAGGGAATGGCTCGAAGAAGTAGATTTGGAGATGCTGGATTCGTACAGCATGAAAAAAACCCCTCCGGCTCCTCCGGTCAGGTCGCACAGCAAAGAGAGCTTGGCTTTGAGCATGAGCAAGACGGTGGCGCTGACCGAGGCGCTGCTGGAGCCGTGCAGCTCCCTGGCAAAGCCTGCCAAGGAGCAGAGGGCGGCCGTGGGCGAGTGCGGCGCGGAGCAGCCGGCAGGAGGGAGGGCGCCGGGAGGAGGGGGCCCCGAGGAGCAGGAGCGGAAGGGGAGGAAGAGCCAGGAGGAGGATGAGAAAGTGCTCAAAGTCGCCGACGCCAAGAAAACCTTCGAAAAGGCAAAGGCAGCGGAGGGGAAGGCAGCGGCCAGCAGCGCCAGGAAAGGTGAGGAGGGGGGTGGGGGGGGGGGGGGGTCTTGGAGCAGCGCGGGGGGCGCGGTGCGGTCACGGAGCTTCGCTGAAAACCGGTGCTGGAAGGAGCACGGAGCAGCTGGGAGCCGCTCGGGGCACGGCTGGGTCGAGCTACGGTCCTGTCGAGGTAGGAGGAAAAGCAGGCGTTGGTTGGAGTTTGGCAGCCTCGAGAAAACGCTTCTGGCAGTGAGTCTGTTCTGCGGGAAGGGGCTTTGCTGGGCAAAGGCTCTCCTGAACACAAGATATGAAATATCCAGCTGTGCTGCTCGTCATGAACAGATCCAGTGCCAAAGTGCCTGTGCTGTAACTTCTCCCCCTTTCACGTGTGCTTATTTGCCTCTGTCTAGGCAGCCACTGGGCGACCCAGTGTCATCTATCTCTGTGTAATTACGGCACAGCGAGGAGGCATTATTTTCCTCGGGTTCTTCCCCTCCCGCACTGTGACTTAGCTGAACTTGGCACCGCCTTGGAAGCCATTTCACTGCAAAGCTGTGAATAGCTGAGTTTCGTTGGAGTTGTGCTGGTGAAACAGCAGCGCTGTGCAGGGATGGGGAGAGGTGAGAACTGAACGCTCGGGTGCTGCAGGGACGGGTCCGACCCGTGCTTCACCTGCACCTCCTGCTTATTGACAATCTGCGGTGGTGGAGCTCCTTATAGGGGAAAACACACGTGCTCGGGCACAGGATATCTATGCTGGTTTGGGGTTGAATAACGTATTTACTTAAGAAATAGGTGTGATTATCCCACCAGGCTGGGTACGTTGTGTTGCCAATGACTCGCCTTGAAAGCAGCCGCAGCACCAAGCCAGAATAAGAACACTGACGTGGGGTTTGTGCGTGTGGCAGTGGTAACAAACAGCCCACGGCCAGGAAAAACGGATCTTAGCCTCTTAGGGAGCCTCTGGAGACACGTTATCCTTCTCACGATGTAAAGAAATGGGGCTGGGAAGCGATGGCAAGCTCTTGGGTGCTGAGCTGCGGAGATGCTGCACTAGAGAGCGGTAGGGACAGCTGCTCGCTCTGCTATCGCTGTGACGTGGGCCGTTCAAAACGTACCTGCTTCTAACCACGCATCGTCCCACGCCTCGTGCCGCCTGACTGCACAAGAACATCCTGCTTGTATTTACCGCTGTGTGATTCCTTTCTTATACCTCTGATTTTTCCAGCACCTTGAGTCCAGCTTGGTCCTAGACAGCAGGGAGAGAAACAGAGCAAGATGGCAAAAGGCTTCAAAACTGATTGAATAATGAGGACGAGACTAGGATATGTGCTAAGTGTAACATGGAGTGCCGCAGGAACCCCAGCGCCCAGCCTCACCTTACTGGCCACGCTCAAAGCCCCTGCTCACTGCGTGGTGCCTGGCCGATTTTTTTCCTGCTATTCAGAAGGATAGGAAGTGCCAACCCCGGGATATTCACGTTGTAAATAAAATACAGCTTGCTTTTTTCATCCTTTTTTTTAATATTTTTTTTTTGTGTTCTGCTTTCTTGTCTCTCTCCTCCTTGTTAATCATCTGGTATAGCGCAGATAGCGACAAAGACAATCCCATCTGTTGCTACTAATTGCTTCGTTTTTATTTGGTGTCCCGACGTCTTAATGAGGTTTTGGGAGCACCTCCCCTTTAGTGCAAAAATGGGGAGAAAAAAAAGGAAGATGTATTTCATGATCATGGGCAATGATGGGGAAGAAAAATACATGGGGATGGAGAGGAAAAAGACTAGCTGGAATTTAATTTCAAGATTTCCTTTCAGTGTAAAACCAGTGGGCAGCAGGCATTTCTGTGCCTTTCCTACAGAGCGCTCGGGATGGATGTGTCTGACGTCCGTATGACTGCACAGAGCGTGCAGGAGGGTGTGCATACGTAGTAAGAGATGTGCTTTATGAAATGTGTGTTAAATCATTTATAACAGCAGCATAAATGATTGATAACCGCCCCGGCCTAATGCTGCCTCCTTACTGCTTGCCGCCCCCGGGGGTCCGTGGCCGCGCTGCGGGGAAGGGGCTGGAGCTGCGACCCCCTTTGCTGTGCCGGGAAGCGGTGCTGGGCCTCGGTGGGGCACGAGGGGGGGGCAGATCTGGGGCTAAAACTGAGGCTCCGACTCCTCGCCCTCTGCCCTGATTCACACGTTCATCTTTCCTCCCTGTCCACGTCTCCGACGTGCTCTCACACTTCGCCCTTCCCGGCTGCTGTTTTAAAACAGCTGAACGTTTTGCTCTCGTTATCTTCATTTCCTAATTCCACAGCTCCCCTTTCTGGCCGAGGACTGAACAAGGCCCAGCCGAGCGAGCTGTGCTCGCGCTCTCCCAGCTGGGTGCTGGGCCCAGGAGCTGAGCCCCAAGGGCCACGGCCGCGAGCTGGCCGCCGGCACCTCTTAGAGCCACCGGACCTCGGCAGCTCTCGGCGTTTGATGATTGTTGAAACACCCCTGAAATATGAGGCTGGTGAGCAGCGTGGTAAAGCCACCCTCGCCTTTCAGTGTGAGCCTGATGGCCGGTGGGGAAGCGAGGCAGGAAGAGCAAACTGAATGCTGTGCCTTGCATAGAAAGCGCTGGGATTTTTCATTGCAATCAGCTCAGGTTGCTCTATATTAAACAAAAATAAGAAAAAAATAAATAAATAAGCACACCCAGTAGCATTAGGTGAAACAGCACCACACCAAAGGGAGCAGCTCCCCTCAGCACTGCTCAGTCTGGCCTGGTGCAACCCCACCAAGAGAGCCTGTGGGAAGAAATATAAAAGCACAGCCTTCGGGTAGGACAGCCTGGTGCTCCCTCTGATTTTTTTTCCTTAAGAGTAATAAATCCAAAGGCTTCGTGAAATAAATAGAAAGATAGCGGACACAAATGTTCTGGAAAAGTTGCGTAACTTGGATGCTTGCAGTCCCGAAATCTGAAAGATAAACTGCCATGTCTGGCATGGTTTGTATGACTTAGCAGTTAAGCTGCAAAACAACCGGACTTTGAATTGCTGATCTCTCTAAACCCCCTGCAAGCCGTTTTCCTTCGCTCACAATATATTTAGCCATGAGGATTTAAGCAAATTGAAATGTTTGAGATAAATTCATCCCCCAAGTGACTTTCCTGGGGCTGGCTGCCTGGGTTGCCGTCCATCCGGGCTTGCTGAGCCACCCCGGGCCACGTTGCACAACGCCAGCCAAGCCCAAATGCTTCTCCTCGGAGAGGTGCCGCACGCAGCACCGACATCTGCCCTGCCCCAGGGAGCTGCTCAGGCCCTACTGAAATCCACGCCAGCAGACAGTCACTGCTTCCCATGAAGGGTATGCTCAAATGTCTTATTTAGTTGTCTTAAAACGCTTCTCCTGTTAGCATGGTGCCCACCCAGCATCAGGGGAGGCGACTCGCACAGGTGCAAACTCTTGAGGTTTGTTTCAGATTCTGCTAAGGATTTCCCCTGTGCTGTGCTGGGAGTCACATCTCGGGCAGGTGACGAGGAGCTGTGCTCCAGACCTTTGAAAATAGCCCTAGTACCTTCTGGTGCTCCTTCCTTCACCTTTTCTAAACCAGAGCTGATGATACTGGGCTGGCAAAGAAGGCTGGGGGCATACCGAACGCGTTACTTATAAGGCATGTCAAGATTGTCTTAGTAATTTATGGCATGGATGGAATAGATGCATATTTGCAAGCAAGCTAATTTTAGCTGCTGACATAAGTTTCAGAGGTGGAGTCTGTAGACACGGTGCTGTTTCCCTATAAAGGCTGCGAGATGGGCTGTTTGCAGCAATCGTGCATCAGTGTAGCGCAGGGTAAGATGCGCGACGGCTTAAAACAATCAGATGAACTTTCGAACAAATTCTCAGCCTTTTCTGCAAGATTTAATCATCAGGCGTGCTCGTGCCGATAAAATAGAAGGACAAAATTTGTTGTCGGATTCCTTGTAGCTGCAAGAATTTGGTAATAGGATATTTTCCTCTACAAAAATTAGAATTTGTGACATATTTTGACAAGCTGTTGGGCTTGCACCACACTGGCTATAATTTAAGTACTGTTTGTTAGAATTATTTCATTCAGCTGAAGTGATGAAGATTACTGTTTACAGAGGAACCACAGAGCATGTGTAAATCCTCAGCCATTATTCCTGTTGTTGAGACTTCAGCCTGAAATATTTGTCATTTCTTCATCGCCTTGTATGGCGATCTGCTGGGATTTACACAGCTAGTTAATCCAGGTCGGGATCTGAGTGATGTTTGGAACGTTTCCACCCAAACGTTCAATGAAGCATTAGAGAAAATTCATCAGGTATCATTTCCTCTCATTTTAATCACTCCTATTTTAGATGGGTGCCAAAATCTCACTTGTTTTTATTTCTAAGCTGTTGGGTAGTGCCGGGTACTTCTGCCTTTGCTGTTGTATTTCAAAGCCAGGGAAAGCATCGCCTGGTACGCGATTACGTCCTTTCAAGCTTGCCCACTGTTTTGAGCTACAAGCTATACACATGCGGTACCGCAGCATTACAAGTGCCATTGCATATGTTTGCATTAGCAATTTCAATAACGCTTTAACCCAGATGCACAGGTTCAAAACATATCAAACTGACAGCAGAGGGACCGGCAGCCGAGACATCAGCTCTGTCACTGACTCATTATGTGACCTTCAGCAAGTCACGTACCTGTACGGAAAATATGAATCACAATCCAAACCCACTGAACTACAGATTATCTGCGGGTCTGCTCCGAGGCTGCCGAACTGCTTTTTTCCTTCTTTTTTAGCTGCAAAGAGGTTGTCTGAGGGATGAGGGCAGAGCGTGAGCGCGCTGGGCTGGCGTTCAGAAGGCAGGCATTAAGCTCGTGGTAACTGGTGCTGAGGGCGGATCCTGGCGGGGATGATGCAGCCTTGCCGCTCTAATCTTTGGGTGTATCGCTTTTTATCAAGGTGTTGCTCGGTACATAAGGGAGACTTTCCTGCTTACTGAAGCAGTGGTTAAACTTGTGTAAAGGTTCAGCAAACGTTAAATAGCATTTGTTTGTTTAATTTGTAGCTACTGTGGCATCTGGCGTTTCCATCAGCTGCCATCCAGTCAGACCAGCAAAACCACGGCAAATGCACCTCTCAGAGGCCTTCTGCATGCTTTTACACCCGGCTACCACCTAACGCGGCGTGGCTTGCGCTCCTGCTGCAGTTTGATGGGGGAAGAGGAGCCTCTTAGCTCACCGCGACCATTTCACCAAGCTCCGCGCTATTGCAAAGGAAGTCACGAGCATGCCTCTCCCCTGAAAGAATCGGGCCCCTTAAGCACCTAACCGCATGCAAATGCATTTGAGAATATTGGCCAAAACGTGTAAGGAAGTCGGGCTAGCTTTGGGTTTTAACCATGTATGGTAAATACCACGCAGCGCGGGTGCAGGCCTGGTGTCGCCGGCTCCGCCGGAGGAACTGAAGCGTGGCGGCGCCTTGAGGTGCGCGCTGCACTAACTCGGCCGCTCGCTGTTAGTGACAACTGGCCTCTGCCGCGGGATGGCGGTGAGGAAGACAACCCGCTTTGCAAATACAAGCTGATTTCCCCAAAACTTGCTTTACTTCTGGTGCAACCGTGCAAGTCTCTGGTTTCAAGGCAGCTGCTTTGCTCCCCCCTGAAATGTGGTTTGGGGCAGAGGCTCAAGCTCCTGCTCTGTCACCGTCTTGTTGGTCGCGCTGTTTCCCACCAGCTAACCACCATGACAGAGGAGGCAACGATTGCTTTTACTGCAGAATTGCTGGTTGGTTTTTTTTCAGTGTTTTTTGCTGAGAAACTGGTCTGGGGTCTCATGAGGAGCCAGCAGCCCTGGCTGTGCTCAGTGTCCCCAGCCCACCCCATCCTGTGCTCAGCACCTCCGCGTCCCCCTCTGTGTGCACCCTGTAGATGAAAGCACAGCATGGGGCTGGCTGTGAGCACATCGAGGGGCTGAACGTGAGGGAAGCTGCTGCTGGGCACAGCCATGCTGTGAGAGAAGAGGCTCTGAGGGGCAGCAGGGACCACTGTGGGCATGGACTCAGTGAGGAGCTAGACACTGGTGGAGGTACTGGCACGAGATGGCTGAGGAGAAGCAGTGCTGTCCCCATCTCTGGAGGGACCATGGAGGGACCAT